>APFE031560192.1:44392-63314 GCA_000404065.3 Pinus taeda | reverse complement strand
TTGAAATATAAGGGAGGCTGTCTCTGCCTTTTTCCTACTTACTTTATGGGTGTGCTTAGGGCAGTCAAGGTAGCAGCTACCCCCTTCTCTATGGGTTCAGGAGACACTCTTGGAGATTCGTCCCCTTCCTTGGTATGTTTTTCAGGGCTTGCCTCATCCTTCTATTATTCTTCTCCACTATTCTCTTCTTCTTCCAAGTCTTCTTCATTTGGTTCTTCCTTTTCTTCTTTAGGCTCCTCCTCTTCTTTTTCTTCAAGTCCTTCCTCTTCTTCTTCCTCCTCATGTTTTTATTCTTCCTCCTCACCACTGTAGGTTGGCACCCTCTCATATTCAATTTCTTTAATTACAACCTCCTTATCCATATCCCTAAATTTGGACCATAGAATAGGGACTTTTAATTGGCTTAAGGCATCTTCTAGTATGAGCTTGATTAGTCCATGATGTTCTAGCTACTAAGGTTTTCATTTCAATACCTTTATGCTCATGCCTATTATTGATTGCAAAAAGAAGTAGGGCACACTAAGTCTTCTATTAAGGGGTAACTCTTCTCCAAATCATAGCTCATTGAGGAGTTTGAGTTGGTAACCGTAGACTATATTGAGCCTTCCCTCACAAGAAATATACTTGAGAATGCGATAGCTTACTTCATCCCAAGGATAAGGAATATTCTCCCTTCTAATCCCATTTTTGTCCTCAATTGGCTCTTCATCTCTCATGAAAAAGTTCTTCTTAGCATAAGTGTTGCTAATTGGTGAGCACTAGTATTGCAGCAATAATGTTGCAACTCCTGGGCTACCTACTTTACTCTTATCAACTCAGTAGTTTGTAACAAACTTGGAAGAAACGGCGCTATATGCACAAGTACTAGTTCTTACTGCAGGTTGTCACTTGGTCAGCTGACGCAAGATCACTAGGAGCTCAAGCCAACTTCTATGGATTCCAGAAGAAGCTCTATGTGTAATGAAAGGAAAAAGAGAGAGATTACTCTACTGAGGCTATTCTACTTGCATAAAGGAAGACTGAAATGTAAAGCAAACCTAGTAAACCATAATTAACCAACTAATCCTACTTTTGCAGAAAGCACTATGAAAAGCATGAAATGAATGCCATTACCTACTCAAGGAAGTAGACAGCATCTACTCAAGCTATTTCTGGAAGTAAATGAGAAAAAAACATCTTTTTGGACTTCTATGTATTTTTCTGTGAATTTTACATGCATGTATTTTATTGTGTGTGAAGGTGGATGTGAATAAGTGGGGTTGAAGGGCGACTTTAGGACATGAGAGGATGTAATATGGTGTGGGTGGGTCCTAGGAGGTCTCAGGTGGCCTTTTGGAGGTTTTCCCACACTCGGCCTTCAAAAGAAAGCCTACAGGAAAATGGAATCCGTGGGTATCTAAGGAATAGTGGTTGGAGCGCTACTTGTATACAGAAATCCGCGAGATTTTCTTTGCATATTTTCCTTCTAAGATGTATAAGTGGATCGCGAAGCTAACAAACAATAAGGGAAGGTGTAGGCTCGAAAAACCAATCATGTGGACTTCGCAATTAGTGTGCAGACTATAAGCATGAGGAGATAAGATCACGCAAGCTGTGGACCATTGGCTCAGCCAAATTATAGGAGGATTTATCACTGAGTTCGCGGTAGATACGACCATCAGCTACAGTGAGGCAAAGCAACGCTTCCTCAAGGGACTGTGAGGTAAGTATATTAATCTTTGAACACTTGGATTAAGATGCTATTGTGTGAAAAGCGGGTTATGCGAATAAATTAATGTTTGGGACTACACGAAGTGGGAAGATCTACAGAAGCGGAAGTAGTGAAGAATTAGAAACCAGTCCCTTAATTTCACCCTCGCGAGAAAGCGAGGAAGAGCTCATGAAAGTCTCTCTGAGAAGCGGGAACAGTCTGATAAGGCAACAGTTTCTGTGCTTACCACCTCCACCTACACTGCTACTCGTCTCACCCTCCGACCTGCCATCTCCACCCCCCCCCAACCTCCGCCAGCGCCACAGTACAATATGGCAAGTGCGATTACTGATATTCAAAGGAGTATGGAATGAAGATTCAGACCAATTCTAGTTCGTGGTAAGTGCGGTATGGGAAGCATAAGGAATAGTGGATGACAATATCAAAAAGGCCAAGTTGGTAAGCGTGTTGTAGGGTTGCACATTATCGTGGTACATCAAGCATTATAATGACCATCTGAATAAAGGAATCACATAAATTGAGACTGCACTGAATAGGGAATTTAGCAAGCCAAAGTCAGAGACACAACAAATTATCGAGTTTAAGGAGATCGTGATGTTCTCGGGCAAGACCCCCTGGGATCTGGACCAAAGACTGAATGGTATTATTTACGAAGCCAACATGACTTTGATGGATGGATAACACTGTGCGTGGTTTGTAGTGTCACTAACACCACACTTAAGGATGATGTTGTCACAACAAAAAATTTCCACCCAGGTCGAAGCTTTGGAGATGGCAATGAGATTGCATGAGACCCATATACAGGACCTTGGTCTGGGAGTCCAACAAATCCATACACAACCAAAAAATCTATGTCTGGAGGTGCAGAGTTTGAAACAGGACAAGACACCGTGGCCAGAGGTGCGCGAGGAGGTATGGTGAATAAAATGTAAAGGCTAGGGGCATGACAAGGACCACTGTCTAGTGTTCACGAATTACTTGGTGGGAGGAGGCCCGATGAAATTAAGACCTAAGGCACAAGCAGGACCAAGTGCAGTGCCTGCACTATGGTGTGCAATTTGTCAGATAGGAGGAAAACACACTACAGATAATTGTCATCTATTGCAGAAGTATACGCAGACAACCCAGAAATTGTTTTGTAATTTTTGTAGGTCAGTAGGCCATGATGAACACACCTGTAGAAGCTACGAACTAATGATGGATCAGACTCCCACCTACATGGTGCAGATTGAAATGTGAGCCCTCGACCCAAATGTAGGAATGGTGTGCCCTGGATTTCAGGGGCGCGGATGAGGACGAGGTGGAATGGGACTAGGAAGGGGTTGCGAACAACTAATCTATTATAATTGCGGAGGGCCAGGGTACTATGTCCACGATTGTACAAACTCGACAAGGACATCATGTTTGTACTGTACTCAGTTTGATCATCAAGCAGAAGACTTCCCTACATTAATAGTGAGATTGCATGAAAAAGGGGTACTTCAACCCCATCCGACTCAGAATTTGCAGATGATGAGGTATGAGCCACACAAAGAAAACCCGAACGTAAACATGATGCTCACGAGCGGTATGACCATTGATGATGATAAAGATAAGTAGTAAGAAGAAAGTGCGCGGGTTCATAAGGCTCCTACAAAGGAACCCAAATTTGATTTAGAATGCGTGAAGGAGACATTCATGGAAGCTATGAAGAGATTCATGGAGGCCTCCACTTCAGGTAGTAAGGATCAACTCGAACTAGGGATGGATTCTTCAATGCTCACTACCTTTCTGGAGACATGCATGAAACTGCCACATGACAGTAAGACAGTAAAAGGACTACAGGAACTTATCACTAGGTGCACAGGGTCAAGAGAATCGTGTGTGGTCTGGAAACTTGGGAAACATGCATTGCGCATAAGAAGGAAAATGAGGTTGACTGTGCAAATCAACGAGTATGAAATGGATTAGGTAATCTTGGATCTTGGATCTGACGCAAATGTACTGTTGAAACAAACATGGGAACACATGGGCAGACCCGCGGTACAATGGTCTCCTATTTAGTTGCAAATGGCGAACCAATAGAAGATTTTTCCCATGGGAAGATTGGAAGGGTAACTGTGGATATTGAAGGTGCGAGAGCGTAGGCAGATTTTGAAATGATAGAGATTGTCGATGACAGCAAGCCCTATCCTGCACTACTAGGAATATACTAGGCCACCGATATGAATAGAGTCATAAATCTGAAGAAGCGCAAAATGATTTTTGAGAAAAAGTTACTACGCGTAGTAGTAACATTAGATCCAGCCGAAGGAACACGATACACTGAACCGGTGTGCGACGGTGATAGTGACGACCATCTCAATTGCATCTACAAGATAACTGTGTGAGAATAGGGTTGGGTGAATCTAACTGCAGATGGAAGGATTTTGTGGGAGCGCAAAAGCTCCTGCACTTCATATTTAGACGAAGAAGTAGAGCGATGGCAGAAACAACTACAAGAAGTAACAATGCTTAATTCCAACATGATGGTTAGATCACTGCGCTGCATGACAAAAAAGGTAAGGGATATGCCTACATATGATGGGTTGATAGCGGTGGATGAACTCCTAAACAAATTTGAAAGTGCAGTACCAGAAAAGTAGCAGTTTGATGCTTTGAATTGGGAAGTGCGCACGATGCCCGCAAGGTGGTGGGGTATGAATCAGGGAAGTTTGGAGGACTGGCACAGATGTAGAAGAATGATGCACCTGTGATTTGGGAAACCATAAATATGGCTATTAGAAAAATATGATGGACAGAATGACCCATGTACACACCTCGCGAAATGGAGCAAGGTCTATGGGGAAGAGCCACAGCTTGAATGGGTATATTTATTCTATCATACCCTGGTGTCATACCCATGAATTGGTATATTGAAACGAAGCTCCACCAGGGTACGAGGGAATGGGATGTCTTTTGTGAGGGATTTTTTTTAACTTTCACGTTTGAAGATCGTTGGTGGGATACTGTTGACGATGCGCTATAGGTAGTGAAAGCAAATATCTTCGAAATACCCTAGGAGCCAACAGGGGAACTTCAACTAGAATGGGCGACACAACTAAGCTGCACGCTAGAGTGTTACAACGTAAATGTGAGGAGGATGATGAGGATCCACGAAATATTGATATTCTTGAAACGGAAGGTTGTCGTGAGGTTCGAGGACCATCAATTAAGGACCCCGACATCACCGTGCCACTAAAAACAAAGAAAGTAAACATTGGAATGGAGACGGAGCCAAAGTACGCAACACTTGGGGACTATTGGGATGATTCCACGGTGGATAAGGTCGCTGAGTTACTCCGCGAATAACAAGACTTGTTCCCGGCCAAAATTACGGACTTAAAAGGGATCATTGGTGGCTTAGAGATGATGAAGATCACTCTGAAACCTGACGCAAAGCTAGTTATGCAACAACCTTATCACTTGAATCCAAAATATAAAGAAAAAGTCTGCGAAGAATTAGACAAAATGCTCACAGCCGAAATTATTGAGCTAGTGGAAAAATCTAACTAGGTGAGTCCTATGGTAGTACAGGAGAAAAGGAAGAAGGGAAAAATAAGAATATGCATGGACCTTAGGAAGCTGAAAGACGCTTGCATACACGACCCATTTATGACACTGTTCATAGATGAAGTACTGGAGAATGTTGGCGGTCAGGAAGCGTACTTGTTCACAGATGGGTTCTCAAGGTACCATCAGATCAAGATCGTGTCAGAAGATAGGAACAAAACAACCTTCACAATAGAATGGGTTTTTTTTCAATACACCGTTATGCCATTTGAACTGAAGAACGCGCCAGCTATCTTTTTGCGCATTGTTGTGGCTGCGTTCAAGGAATACATCCACAAGTTCTTGGAGGTCTATCTGGATGATTGGACTATCTTTCGATTAGTTAAGGACCACGTAGCAAGCATACATTTAATGTTGTATACTTGCCACCAGCACCAGATTGTGTTGAACCTTAAGAAGTGCACATTCCTCGTTCCCTTTGGAAACTTGCTAGGACATGTGGTCTCCAAATAAGGACTGATGGTGGACCTTGCGAAGATTGTCGTTATTCTAAATTTGGAAGCACCGTGAAGTTTTAAACAACTATGCGCTACTTTGGAACACACTAGATACTATAGGAATTTCATCGAAAGTTACACACAAATAACAGAGTCGATGGAGAAGCTATTGAAAAAGGATGTTACATATTGCTGGAATGAGGATTACATGAAAAACTTGGATGTTCTGAAGGGGAAACTGACCTCCGCTCCAATCCTAGTTTTCCCAATATCAGATGTGGAATTTCATGAACATGTTGATGTGTTGTGTATTGCGCTAGGAGCTGTACTCACACATGAGGGAGCGAAGGGCGTGGATCACCCGATCACATTTGGAAGTTGAAGATTGTCCAAGGCAGAAAAGAACTATTCCACCATCGAGCGTGAGGGGTTAGTGATGGTGTATGCATTCCAAAAATACCGACACTATCTACTTGGAGGACATTTCAAGATGTTTACTGACAATTCCACATTGAAATACCTGGTGAATAATCCTATGTTGGGGGAGCGCATATGCATATTGCTCTTACTATTCCAAGAATATGATTTTGAGGTCATAATCAAGCCGAAACGCCTAAATGCAGGACCAGATCACTTGTCACGAATTGACACGAGTGAGGAACCAACGAATTTGGAGGAGGGACTACCTGATGCATAGCTCTTTATAGTGTGCATCATAGGCAGACTCTTCAAATATATAATTCATTTTCTAGCAATAGGGATTGCACCGAAGGAATACTCAGTCCAACATAAAAATGTTGGGTTGTGTTATATTATTTCCATGACTAACCCATGTAGTTACCCAAGGGTTAGAGGGGGGGAGGTCATAGGGGGTTTGAGGGGTACCCCTAACCCCACTCTATGGGGTCCGGGGTAGCGCCCTAGAAAATTTTGGTTTTCGACCATATGTTAGGTTGGGCGGACCCACCTATGGTTTTGTGCATGATTTTCACACATGATTTTGGACGCGATGGTTTTCGGTCCATGGTTTTGGATGCAATGTTTTTTTGGTCCATGGTATTGGATGATTTGGCATGTATATATATGTATTGTAACATTGAAAGGAATATAATGAAAAAAATCAAGCTGGTAGTCCTGGTTTTGGGATCTAAGGGAAAATATCTATGTATATGTATTTTATGTGTTATGCTCTGGCATTGTTTATTTCTTGTGTTTTAGAATCCATATGCAGGTAATTTTTGTATGGGGTTAAACCCTACAAAAAAGGAGTTGGTGGTGTACGCAAAAAACTTTTCTGTCATTGCGGGGCACCTATACAAAATGGGAAATGATGAGATATTGTGAAGATACGTACCTGAATTTGAACGAGGTTAGATCCTCATGGAAGTGCATGGGGGTGTTGTAGGAGGACACTATGAAGGCCGTGCGACCACACAGAAGATTCTTCGCGCAGGGCTATGGTGACCAACCCTGCACCAGGATTCAAATGTGCACTATAAGGCATGCAACATATGTCAAAGGACTAGAAAACCCTTGCCGAGGGACAAGATGCCGCTAAATCCACAAATGACACTACAACCGTTTGAAAAATGGGCAATCAAAGTTGTGGGACCGATCAAACCTCAAGGAAATACCGGCACGCACTACATCATCACCACGACAGAGTACCTGACATGATGGGTGGAAGCACAGCTGGTCAAAGACTGAACGACCGCTATGACTGCAAAGTTTTTGTTCGAAAACGTGTTGACACGATTTGGATGTCCGAAAATGTTGATGAGTGATAATGGAACACATTTCCTAAATGAAACCATCAGTGCGCTCACAGAAGAGTTCCAGGTGTATCATCAGAAAAGTACACCACACCACCCACAAGATAATGGGACAATAGAGGCATTCAACAAAATACTAGAGATTGTGCTGACCAAAGTGTGTAATGAATAGCGAAATGACTTGGACCTGCGTGTACCTGTTGTATTATGGGCTTACAGGGCAACGTGCAAGAAAATGATGGGACAAACAACTTTCCAGTTAGTCCATGGCACGAAAGCTATCATGCCGATGGAATACATCATACCTAGTCTTCAAATAGCAGCACTCACAAGCATGACGAACCATGAAGCTCTGGAATAAAGGCTTGTGCAATTGGAAGAACTCGAGGAAGAACGGTTTCTGGCTAGATTTCATTAGTAGGTAGAAAAGCAGCGTGAAAAGCCCTGGCACGACTGTCGTATCAAGTTGTGCACCTTCAAATTAAATGACTTAGTATTGTTGTATGACAGTAAGTTTGACAAATTTCTGGGAAAATTCAGAATGCACTGGCTGGGACCATATGTGGTTAAGAAGGTCACGGATGGAGGCGCAGTCCATCTAGTCAAACTAAATGGAGAACCCTTCCTAGACAAAATCAATGAGAGTTACTTGAAGCCCTACATGGGGGAGCCGACTATTTGACTAACCAACTGCAGCACAGTCTTTGCAACTTGAGGAGCTAGACAATAAACATATGATGCCGATATAGAGGTAAGAACACAATTCAGACCCAAAGGAGTGCATGTAGTAGTTGCAACAGGTAGCAGCTCAGTGCGCTGCCAACATTCAGGTCGTTTGGGACCAATTGGAGGGACTCTGGACCAAGATCGCCATACCGACAGAGTGACTTGAGTGCGAGTCACAATTTTTGTGTTGGGGGCCTATTGGGCATGGAATCCCCCCACAACATGTTTTTGGGCTCAAAGCCCAGGTTTTGGTCAAATATGTTGTAAGACTCAGCGAATTGTGGGCACGAAGCGTGAAATGTACATTGAGTCATAGGCTTGTCTGCCCTAAGTAATGTAATGTCATGTCAGCCTACCCATGGTTTGCGGACCATGGGATTGTATAAATAGAGCGAGGCTTTAAATTGTAAAGGGAAGAACAAGGGATAGATGGATGTAATTATCTAGTAACAAATAGAGAAGATGTCTAAGTGTTTTGGGTCGTAGTAGTAGGAAGAGGCTCTATAGCTGAGTGCGCGGAGGCCTAGTAGAGTCCGCAGCTAAGTGCGCGGACCCCTGCAGCTGAGTGCACAGGTCGAAGTTGAGTCTATAACCCAAGGAGCAGAATAATAAAGAGGAGTGTGATTCTAAATAATGTGTATCTCTTCCTGTATGATTTTTTATGCATTTATACTGTTTGGTTTATCGCATGCACTTATATGAATACTCAACACTGTTAAGTATAATTGGGCTCACACGGATAAGTTAAGTAATCGGATAATCTCAAGTTAATAGTAAGTAACTTGGGTAATAACATAGATCGCACCTTGAATAGAGCTACGCAAAGGCAGCATTGCAGGCTGCAGGGTACCGGTAGGTGTGCGTAGCGACGTTCGCACAGGGTCAAACCGCGGACCACCCAAAAAGCCATCAGACTTCTGTAGGGTGTAGAAACTTGGTTCTAGCACCCTCCCATACTACTTTGGGCGAGACCTCAATCCGCACTCCACAGATTGTTGTCGAAAGGGCCAGTAGTACCAGGATTTGTTTGGCTAAATCATCTCTGAACTTGGGTCAGGCCCATACAAGCCAACAACAGAGGAGGAAAACACAAACATAATCACACTTGCAAATAAAATTATGTTCATAAAACTTTTTCACATGCACATGTACTTAGTTGCAACTCATATTTCTTCTTTCCACTTTGTTTTCACATGTTACAATGACTCAATCATGAGTATGTAAGGACCATCCTTAGTAAATATGGAATCATGCAAACTCTAACTTGACTTGCCTTTTTCTTCTCCTAACTCACATTTGACAAACTCATACTTGACTTGTAATATTGGACTCCACTTAACATAACTTAACTCTCCATGCATTGTATACATAAAAGAGTAATATACTATTTCTAGAACTCACCCTTAATTATGACTATATGACTCAACATAACTCAATCATGACTCAACATAACTTAAACATGACTCAACTATGCCTGCTAGGATTACAATAAAAATGGACTCAATTATCACTTAAACATGCTTTCTTGTCTAAGTCTCAACTAGGCTTATAATAAAAAATTGACTCAACAAAATTCTTACAGTTTTGTATTTTCTTTTTTGTTTCTTCGATAGTCTATACCCTCAAAACTTCTTAATTCTTGGCTACAATTTCTTGTGTTAGGATCCATATTTCTTCACTTTCTGTTGTTGCATTTTTTCTTTGACTTTTCTGGTATTTGTTATGAGTCTTTCTTCTATAGGTTCCCCCAAAAAGATTCGTTCACTTAAGGATTGCTATCGTTTATGCGCACTATCACCAAGCTTATAACCAAAATAAAATTTATCATTATCATAAACCTAATCACTCAACTTCTGCCATAACATTAACTCATAGTAAAATTTAAGTTCTTCAAAACTCAAAAATTTAAATATTTCTTCGACATTTTCTTCTTCCTCTCCACAAATTTCCATGTCTTCCTCTTTACTTTCATAAACATGTACTATTGCTTTTTGCGTGTAATCTACACACTTAAGATCATCATTAGGCTTACATGTAAAATCATAATCACTCTCCTTTTTCTTGTGCACCATTTCGTTTAATTATTTTATTCCAATTGTAGCTTTAAGTATGTCATCAATTTGTTTAATTGGATTCTCAATCCATTCTTAAATGAACTTCAAATCTGCGTCAAATTTATCAGTAACTTTGTTTTCAAATTCAACTCCCATGTTATTTTGAACATCTGCATATTAAAAAGCAATGTTAGAAACATCTTCATTATGCTCTACAATGAGAACTTTCTCCTATTCCTCTTCCTTCTTTGCCTCTTCAACTTCGTTGAGACTATATTTTTCACTATTATGTAGTAGGTGGATATTTTCATTAAAAATTCTTTAATCACTTTATCCTCTTCTCGATCATCAGTTCCTACTATATCACGCAATACTTCATGACTAGTTCCAGTTGCTTCATAACTTGCTATTACAATGACAACTTCAACCTTCAATTCTTCATCTAACATGACACTTACCATATTTCCACCATTAATCCTTGTTTCAAAAAATATACCACAAGTTTCATTAACATAATGTTCATCCAATGTATGGTGGTATATCCGAGCATGCATGTGCTAATTAACAATTTCATCTTCATCAAATTCATCAGTTGTGGCTAGATTCACCAATTCACATCTCACTTTGCACTCATCATCCACATATGTCTCATCACAGTGGGATTCATCATCATCTTCATCATCCACTTTCCAGTGGAGTTCATGAACATTTATATTATCTTGGTTTACTTCATACACAAAGGCTTCAACTTCTCTCTTTGCAATAGTTGATGCATCTTTTTCATCCATATGCATGTTTGCATAATGGGTTTCCCTTTAACAACCTCCATGACTGTCATCCACCTTTGAGAGGGATTCTCCAAGCTCTATTTTTTTCTGAAAGTCTTGCCCATCGACCCTCAGATCTATGGCTAACTTTTCTATTCATTCTTCAACAGATTGTGACAAAACTTATTGCTTCATGCCACTTTCCTCTGTAACAAATTTTGTTTCTAGGATCTTCCATGCTTCTTGCGGATATGTAGCTTTTGCCACCTTAAACAAAAGCTTCTCATATCTCCTATTTTATAAAATCCAATACTAAAGCATTGCATACTTCATCATATGGGTTACTATATAGGTACTCAATTACCTCTTTAAATCGAAGAAAATTTTTCATTTTGAAAACAAAAAATTCTAATTTTTGACCAATAAATTATGGCAGTGTTGCTAGATCCATCGCCATCCATGCATCCTCGACTTGTCTACTTCATCTGCTTGTCTTTTAGATTCATTAGTTACGGTGAGAACCTCTCTAACATCTCCAATCTCGCTTTGTGACTGATGACTGATATATTTCTTCTATCTTATGTCTTCTTTCGTTGTTGCATTAAGCTTCCTTCCACCTGATTGAAAAAAAAAAAAAAAAAGAGTAATAACACAATTTTTAATATGCCCCATGTAAAGCACAAACTTCATTAGATTCATGTATCCTTATCACACAAAAAAAATTGTTATGAACCCAAAACATTGTCATTCTTAACAAAACAATTTTTTTTACGAAGAAATTCATCTTTACAAGCCCCTAAACTTTCTTTCCCATGAAGCCCTCTCCTTTTCTTAAATTCTTTTTAAAATTAAAAAAAAAATATTCACTTTAAAAAAAATTAGTAATAAACACTTTCAAATAAGCAAGCAGGCAAACTAACTAACCAACCAACCGACCCTCATTAATTAGCTAGCTAGTTAGCCAGCCAGCCAGCAATTTAGAACTTGTCCTTGTATAGACTTGGCCCTTTAGAATAAGTTTTTATTTTTTTATTTTATGCCAACGTAGTTGAAAAACTCTTCATGCAACGCGCATTTCAAAAACTATGTTTCAATATGCCTTAACCTTAAAAAAAAATTTATAAACATTTTGAAACCTTTAAACTTGCCTTTATTGACTTCAACGGACTTCCTCCGCTCCCTTTTCAATTAAATGAAAAGTGCGACGAAAATGCACTTTTCGATAGTAAGTTTCACCAATACGTCACACTTTTATTTGCTTGAGAGCTGCTACTGTGTGCGAAATTGATGCATTGTTTAAATTTGAACGCTGTGACAATAACCTCTTCATGATTTACAAAAATCACAGGTCTTCTTCTCTCTTTTGATAGTTCTGCAGAAAACATTCTTTTCTGGTTTGTTAGATCTTCTAATTCTTCAGAGGTCTCTAATTGTGAGAATGGATTATAACCTTGACTTGATTAAAATTGTGTGGGAACATAAGAACATAATATGAAAATGAAGAGTAAATGAAAATAAATTAGGAAAAGGATCCGCGTTTGATAGTATTAGCTTCTGTGTAAATTTAAAAGTGGTAATGCACTTTTATTTGTTACCACATTATGTTACATGTTCTTAATTTTTTATATTACATTACCACTTTATTGGATTCCAATAAAGTTTAAAGTGTTTTCATCTAGAAAATTGAAGTCATTCATGTTAGTTTTTGGTGGCTTTCATCTAGAAAATTGAAGTCATTAATGTTAGTTTTTGGTGGCTTACATGTTTTTTTTGCATTAGGGTGCTTAGCATGTAGAAGTGACTAAATACATTTCAATTTTTTTGTATTTTATTTTATAAAGTTGATAAGTGTACATTTTTAATTAATTATTAAAAGTTATTTTTTATAAAGTGAATGTGACTCTTGACTCAATGTGAAAATAAGTCATGACCATTGATCTTGAGATGGATAGATTAAATCTCAGCCATTGATATTTGGTGTTAGAGATTTTAGTCATTAATAAGAAATAAAAATACAAATACAAATGGGAGAGGAATAGACACATTCTTTGAGGAGAAAGGAGGAAGAGGAGCGACTAGAGAGAGTATAAATCCCAAGGAATTTAGCAGACAAATTGGGCACACACTTCAAGATAGTTTCCAATCATTATTTATATGGATGTATAATAATAGCTCGCAAACTTTTTGAGGAGGCTAACACATGAAATTCTGGGTACATTAGGGGCATGAAAATCAAGGGCGAAAAGTACAAGACTATTTCTAAAGAGTTTCACATGAAAATTGAGATACATTTGTGTGATTTTGAAGGAAATTTTACTACTATAAATTATTTTGTTAGAAATAAAAATTCCTTCTCTCTCTGATTTTTTTTTCCATTATGTTTTTTTCCCGGGTCATTTGATAAAAAAATGTTATGTCAATTTTTTGTGTCTATGCTCGTGTTTTATCTCAATAAAAGTGAATAAGTAGAATTAGATTCTATTTGTGAAAATTTGTGAAAATATTCATGTTTATAACAATAACATATTGTAGGTTTTAACCCCGTACAAAAATTACCTGCATATGAATTCTAAAACACAGAAAATAAACAATGCAAAAGCATAACACATAAAACACATATACACAGAGATTTTCCCCTTGATTCTAAAACCTGGACTACTAGCTTGATTTTTCATTATATTCCTTTAAATGTTACAATACATATTTATACATGCCGAAGCATCCAATACTATGGACCGAAAACCATTGTGTCCAAAACCATGTGCAAAAATCATGCACAAAACCATAGGTGGGTTACCTGCACCCCTCAAACCCCCCAATTAACTACGTGGGCTAGTCGTGGAAAGAATATAACACAACCCAATATTCTCCTACTTGTTTTTTTCTTTCCACAGGGGGCCACAAGAGAGCTTAGTCATTGATCCAGTGCCCTGCAACACCCATTGTTTCTCTACACCAAGAGAACTTCTCAAAGCTCACAGATTTTGTCAATGCATATGCAATATTCTTCAATGTGTCCACCTTTACCAGGAACACCTTTTTGTCTTCTATCATATCCCTCACAAAGTGATATTGAATATCAATGTGCTTTGTCTTTGAATGGTATGCAGGGTTCTTTGCCAAGAAAATTGCACTTTGGCTGTCACAATCTATCCTTATACCTCCATGTACTAACCCCATACTTGAACACAATATCTGCAACCAAACTGCTTCCTTGCTTGCATGAGTGGCTACCATGTATTCCGCCTCTGTAGTTGATAGTGCCACTACAAATTGTTTTTTACTCATCCAACTGACTACACCTCTAAATAGTTTAAACACATACCCAATTGTAGATATTCTCATATCCAGATCTCTATCCCAGTCAGCATCAATAAAGCCACGAATATCCAACACTCTGTCCAATCCTGATCTTCCTTGGTAGCACAAACCATAATCACTAGTGCCACGCAAATACCTGAAAACCCGCTTCACTGCTATCCAATGCTCATTTCTTGGTTTTGACATAAACTTGCTCAATACTCCCACTGCGTGTGCAATGTCTGGTCTAGTAAAGACCATTGCATACATTAAGCTACCGACCACACTTACATATGGAACACGGGACATGTCCTCTTCCTCTTCTTGTGTCTTGGGACACTGTTCAGCAGATAATTTTACACCTACAAGAATAGGAACCTTCACCAGTTTACTATCCTGAATATTAAATCTGTAAAATATTGTCTCGACATACTTTCTCTAGTTTAACTAGAGCTTCCTCTTTGCCTAATCTCTTTTAATTTCCATGCCCAAAATATAGTTTGCAGCACCAAGATCTTTCATGTTGAATTTGGCGGACAAATGGGTCCTCAAATCCTGGATAATTTCTTTGTCATTTCAACTAGCAACATATCATCCACATACAAGACTAGATAAATAACACGGTCACTAATTAATTTGAAATACACACAGTGATCTTATTTGCTTCTAGTGAAGCCAAGTCCCCGTATAAATGTATCAAATTTTTGATACCACATCCTTGGTGACTGTTTTAACCCATATAGAGACTTCTTTAACTTGCATGCTAGTTATTTCTTACCCTTCACCACAAAGCCTTCAAGTTGCTTCATGTAGATCTCCTCTTCCAAATCCCCATGAAGAAATGTTGTCTTCACATCCATCTATTCAACCTCAAAGTCAAAAGAAACAACAACAAATAAAAGTAATCTAATAGAAGCTACCTTGGAAACAGGAGAAAAAATATCACCAAAATCAATTCCCGACACCTGGGAATAACCTTTTGCTGCCAACTAAGCTTTGTATTTCTCAACCTTTCCTTCTGCATTTGTCTTCTTCTTGAACACCCATTTGATGCCAATGAGTTTCCTTCCAGTCGACAAATCCACTAGATCCCAAGCCTCATTTTTGTGCAAATATGCCATTTCATCAACCATGGCCTCTTTCCAAAGTTTTCCATCCTCACAATCCACTGCTTCCTTCACAGTTCTGGGATCATCATCAGTAATAGATAAAGCAAAATCTGAATAGAAAGCAGTCAGAATATACCTTTCTGGCTGCCTTCTTTCTCGAACAAATCTTCTCACACCCATAGTTTGTGGCTATTCATCTTCTGATTCCTCCTCTGATGTAGAGTTTGATTCTTCCTCCTTAAGCTCAAAATCTATCTTCTCAAGTTCCTTTGGTTGGACTTCATGTTTAATAACATCCTTGACTTCTCTAAACACCACATCTCGACTGTAAAAAACCTTCCTTGTTACTGTGTTCCAAAGCTTATAACCCTTTAAACCATCCTTATACCTAATAAAGATGCACTTTTCATATTTACTATCCAACTTAGTTCATTTCTCCTTTGGAACATGTACATATGCATCACATCTAAATATCGTCAGATGTGAAAGAGAGGGTTTCTTACCAGTCCATACCTCTTGTGGAGTCTTATCCTCCAACGCTGATGAAGGTGATCTACTGACTAGGTAACATGTTGTCTCCATCGCCTCTACCAAGAATTCCTGTCCTAACCCACCACCACTGAGCATGCTTCTTGCCCTTTCCATCAATGTCTTGTTCATTCTTTCTGCAACTCCATTTTGCTGAGATGTATATGGAGTAGTCTTCTACCGTGCTATACCACACTTCTTATAGAATTCTTCAAATTCTTTGCTGCAAAACTCTCCACCATTATCTGTCCTTAGCGCCTTTATATTCTTTTATGTCTGGTTTTCCACCAGAGCCTTAAATTTTTTAAAATTGCCAAAGACTTCAAATTTCTTCTTAAGGAAATATATCCGTGTGTTCCATGAGAAGTCATTTATAAATGATACAGAGTACACAGACTTACCCATTGATGGAAACTTCACAGGTCCAAACACATTACTGTGCACAAGCTCTAATATCTATTTCACCCTCTTACTTCCAGAGGGGAACTCACCCGACTCTGCTTCCCATATACACAATTTTCACAAAAATCAAAATCCATAGAGCTATTACTCATACCTTATACCATACCTTTGCCATGAAGTATTCAAAGGCCCTTCTCTCTAGTATGTCTAAATATTTGATGCCACAACATGGCCTTCTCTCCAGAGACCACTATATTTTCTGCTCCACTTTCAGGAACCACAGAACTGGTGCACCCATCAACCATAGTGCTACCTTGAAGCTTGTACATAGTTCCAATTCAAACTCCCCACATCAATATCAGTGCTCTCCAAACCATCTTGCAGGTATCCTTCTCGAACACTATTTTTACACCTACATCATCCAACTTGCTAATAGAAATCAGATTTCTGGCTAATGCAGTAATATGCAGAACACCCGGAAGTGTTCTAACCCTTCCACCTTAGAGATTCAACTTTACTTTTCCATGACCAATGATTCTAGCCTTCCTGTCATCCCCCAAGAAGACATCAACACCATCATAATTCTCATACTCGCAAAACCACTCTCTATGGTGAGTGAAGTGAAAGGATGCACCTAAGTCAATCAACCATGCCTCGTGATCTACATGTGTACTTGAAGAAGCCAAGTACACATCCCCACCTTCATCTGAGGTGGTTTTCGCCTCTACAGAAGCAGCATCATCATATCCCTTTCCTTTATCAGGAGCTTTAGATTTACAGTCCCTTTTGTAGTGTCATTCCTTTTCGCATTTCTAGCACACCACCTTTACAGGTTTTCCTGGAGATTTAGATCTCCCTCTATATTTAGATCTCCCACTCGATCCGCTTGTTGTTTTCTTTCCACAGGGGGCACAAGAGATCTTAGTCATTTATCCAACCCTATAGTGCCCATTGTTTCTCTACACCAAGAGAACTTCTCAGACCTCACAGATTTTTTCAATGCATCTGCAATATTTATTCTTCAAAGTGTCCACCTTTACCAGCAACACCTTTTTGTATTCAATCATATCCCTCACAAAGTGATACTGAACATCAGTGTGCTTTGTCTTTGAATGATATGCAGGGTTTTTTGCCAAGAAAATTTCACTTTAGCTGTCACAGTCTATCCTTATAGCTCCCTATACTAACCCCATACTTGAACACAATCTCCGCAACCAATTTGCTTCTTTGCTTACATGAGTGGCAGCCATGTATTCTACCTTTGTAGTTGATAGTGCCACTACAGATTGTTTCTTACTCATCCAACTGATTGCACCTCCAAATAGGTTAAACACATACCCACTTGTGGATCTCCTCTGATCCAGATCTCCAGCCCAGTCAGCATCAACAAAGCTATGAATATCCAATACTCTATCCAATCCTGGTCTTCCTTGGTAGCACAAACCATAATCACTAGTGCCACACAAATGCCTGAAAACCTGCTTCACTGCTGTCCAGTGCTCCTTCCCTAGTTTTGACATAAACCTGCTCAATACTCCCTTTGCATGTGCAATGGTTGGTCTAGGAAAAACCATTGCATACATCAGGTTACCAACTACAGTTGCATATGGAACACGGGACATGTCCTCTTCCTCTTCTTGTGTCTTGGGGCATTGTTTAGCAGATAACCTCACACCTACAGGAATAGGAACCTTCACCAGTTTACTATCCTGCATATTAAACCTCTGTAATACTGTCTCGACATACTTCCTCTTCTTTAACCAGAGCTTTCTCTTTGTCTAATCTCTTGTAATTTCCATGCCCAAAATATAGTTTGCAACACCAAGATATTTCATGTCGAATTTGGAGGACAAATGGGTCTTCAAATCTTGGATAATTTCTTTGTCATTTCAACCAGCAACATATCATCCACATACAAGACTAGATAAATAAAACGTTCAACAATTAATTTAAAATACACACAGTGATTTGCTTTGCTTCTGGTGAAGCCAAGTCCCTGTATAAATGTATCAAATTTATGATACCACATCTTTGGTGACTGTTTTAACCCATAAATAGAATTCTTTAACTTACATACCAGTTCTTTCTTACCCTTCACCGCAAAGCCTTCAGGTTGCTTCATGGCGATTTCCTCTTCTAAATCCCGGTGAAGAAATGTTGTCTTCACATCCATCTATTTTACCTCAAAATCAAAAGCAGCAACAACAGATAAAAGTAATCTAATAGAAGTTACATCAACAATAGGAGAAAAAATATCACCAAAATCAATTCCCGACACCTGGGAATAACCTTTTGCTACCAATCGAACTTTGTATTTCTCCACCTTTCCTTCAGCATTTGTCTTCTTCTTGAACACCCATTTGCTATCAATGGGTTTCCTTCCAGCCGGTAACTCCACCAGATCCCAAGCCTCATTTTTGTGCAAAGATGCCATTTCATCAACCATGGCCTCTTTCCAGAGTTTTCCATCCTCTGAATCTACTGCTTTCTTCATAGTTCTGGGATCATCATCAGTAATAGATAAA
>APFE031560192.1:29481-40204 GCA_000404065.3 Pinus taeda | reverse complement strand
CATCCAATACCATGGACCAAAAAACCATCGCATCCAAAACCATGGACCGAAAACCATCGCGTCCAAAACCATGGACCAAAAACCATTGCATCCAAAACCATGTGTGAAAATCATGCACAAAACCATAGGTGGGTCCGCCGAACCTAACATAGCATCCAAAACCAAAATTTTCTGGGGCACTGCCCTGGATCCCATAAGGTGGGGTTACCTGCACCCCTCAAACCCCCTAGTTAACTATGTGGGCTAGTCGTGGAAATAATATAACACAACCCAACACATATTAAATGTGGGTTGGGCATTAAAATTGTTAAGGAATCATTGAACTTGAAACAAAGGTGGGTCTACATGCAAAATTTCTACATTCACCATTCAACCTTCCTTGATCACATAAACAATGAGAATTAGTTCCTTATAAGTTACATAATGATAAGTATTTTTGACCTCATTGAATTGTTATTTTATTACAACGAACTAGAAGTAAAACTTTTTGACTTTAAGCCATTCACTTAGTAAGAAAGATGATTTATGTTATCACAAAATCAGACCTGATTGGATGCTGATCAGGAATACTTTGAGTAACTATTTCAAACCAAATTTTGGCTAAGGCTTGGCCTCCTCAACCTGAGAGGCCTCTCTCACTAGGTTAAAGATTTTGATAATGAATTAGATGGCTAACTCTATAAAAAAAGTGAAGAAATATGAATGGTTGAACACAATCAGTAAACATACATTGGGCTTATGGAGTTAAGAAAGGATTGAGTATGACAATAAATTAGCTTTACATGGAAGTCAGGGCATCTATAATTCAACATATAGAGAGTACATCAGTATCATAAAGGAAAACAGAGTCTACGAATGTATGAAGGAAGCTAGAGCATAACCAATGAATTCTAAGTAATCATACATTCATACCACTGTAAGTAATGAGAAGAGGAGAACCATAAGACATTTTTAACATTGAATTTCTTCTGAATCCTGAGAAGCAAAGCCAAATAATGTATTACTTAAAATAAAGTCTTACACAAAAGCACCATATGAGAGTTCTTTACAAAAAATTCCAACCCTTTTTACATTAGATCTTCTCCTATATATATAGCTCTTTACATAACTGATATTCCTCCTCCAACATGAGGGGAATTAGAATTTTCCATTAGTGACACCTATTCTAACCATAAAACAAACCTTTAAATGCATTTGACAACTAACTAGCAGTCCTAGAGACCAAATACAACTAGGAGTGTAACTCCTTATTATGATTACAACAAACTTATCTAAACATTTAAAGCATTCTTTGACAACTTGAAACCTCAATAAGTCGAATTTAATGAGGCCTCCCACGTTGTCACCTGACTGTTGATGACAAACCCTAGAAATTAGGGAACATGTTTCCTTGTTTTTAATTTTAGGATCCTTGAAAGTTGGCATGTGGGACATAACCTTTATCTCCTCATCCATGACACATTTTTCTAAACTAAAGGTGGCTTTTGTAGTCCATGCTGTCTAGAAAACAAAAATCTCTTGGTTTTTTAAAACACTTCTCCAGCTGTCTAGAATCTGTCCTTGAAAAACACGTGTCAAACAAGAAAAATCTGTTCTCTAAAATTTTGGTTTCAAAGAAATTTTAGTATCTCCCAACTGGTAACACTTATGAAGAAAGTGAGATAGGTTATTATAGCGAAAGAGTTGATAAATATAAACCTCCTTTATAATTCCAAAAAACCTTTTCCTGTAACTAAAAACTGATCTTGAAAAAGACTGTTAAAACCATCAGACAAAGCTTGACCTTCAGCATTTTCGTAGCGCAAGTTTAACCATAAATTCCTCCCACCTCAGAATGAATTTGAAGAAACTGAAATACTTTTTTGTAGTTTATCACGTTAGGAAGAAAAGCCTCTTTGAGTTTTCAAAATTGAATTCGCAGTTGCTCAGGAAACCTTCTGGAAGTTAACTAGTAAAAGCAAAAAACATAGTTTTTTATGTTGAAACAAGCTTTTTCAGGGGTTTTGTAGCGCCCTACGAAAACTTCTAGTTCAGTGCAAAGTCTAGGTTTTGCGCTACGAAAACTCCTAGGAATTTTTGTAGTGCATGAAAACCTTAACACAAGCTTGACACTTGGAATTTATGTGTGATGTGGGACTAGTGATAGGCAAGAACAAAGTATTGAACCTATTTGACCATACCAATAGGACTCTCTTTTAGATCTTAGACTCTAAAACAACCATGGAAAGACTAGACCAAGACAAACATCAATCCTTTGGAATCAAACTGATGTAAAAACACATGGTGAGGCTTTTAGGACATGGAATGAGGCCGTGAAACTTTATTTTTTGGAAAAGAGAATGACACTTATTGAGATGAGATGACTCAAAACCTATAAGACTATGACTAGAAACAAGGCAAGCTTTCCAAAGCTTAGAAACAAAATTTTTAGGGTGATAACAATTTCCAGAATTCACTTTGTAGGTTATCACCTTTTACTTATCATGTAAATTTGAAAATATTATTGCATAGTTGATTTTCTTTGAACACCAAATTCAATAAGTTATCTCTAGTGTACATTATAAATATTGTAATGTTTTTTTTTTTTTTTTTGTAATCCTGAGGAATCCAATAGCCCGCTAGACATGTAGATACTAGTAAACTTCTAGGACTCTATGATCTATCCTCCTCTCTTTAAAATAATTCATAAATAAAGGGATTTGGACCTTGGATCTCTTAGTTTTCACATATTTGACATTACTTTGATCACCAGTTGAGCTGCCCTCATATGAAGAAAAAAATTGTAATGTTGAAATTAACATTTTTTGCGATAATTTTGAATATGCAACTCATATTTATGGCTTTGTAGATGTAAAACCAATGGAAAGAAAATACCATTTAATCTGAAAAAATATATTTGATGTTCTTGTCATAATAAATGTTATGAAATTTAATAGGAATTGTCTAAATTGAATAAGACAAAATTTCCAAGCAAAAATCCACAAAGATTGTAAGAATTGTGAAAAAATAATCCAATGAATGAAATGTTTTTGGAAGAATGGTTCTTCTTTCAACATAGTGTTTGTCTAGATTTTTAAATATTATTCATAAGCTATTGTTTTATATATTATGTTTTAATATATATTGACAAATATAAGAATCAACAAATTAGGTAGGGATTTGAACATAAAACCTTGTACTTACATTTACTTTACATTTTCACAGGCTCAGGGTGAATCAGTATTGTACCATATGGATCGTATTTAAAAAAAATTACCAAATCTTTACAACATTTAGTTGAACCATCAATTAATCACCAACACAACATACAATAGCAAAAAACACATGCATTATAAATCAATGAGTAGAAATACACATGAGAAGCATATAAAGCACATGACACCTAAAACATCATTAAACACAGGAAGGCACTAGATATTAGGTGGAAACCCTTCCAAGAGAAAAAACATTGAATGCTTGTTATCTTCTTCTTCTTAATTTTATATCTTCCTTATAATTCATAAACAACCACTAGTGTGTAATCACAAACTTGTGATATGCAATAACCCATTCGCTCCAAGACATTACTTGATTGAAGCATCCAATTCTATAACTATATTCTCACACTCGTGTGCTGGAGGAACGAACCCCCAAATAGTTTCTCATGCCATCACCAGAAGGAACCCATTACTCCTTAACTAAAAAGCCACCACGTTCCCTTAAGGCCCCAACCTTCAAACCATTGTGGACCTTGTTTCATACATTATCATACTAGATCCACATCTATTCAATATCAACATCAGAACAATAAATCTATACTCACAAGCACACTTAATAGCACACCAATCACTCCCTCCTCTCATTAAATAGACCAAACCATATCTCCTCCCAATATGTTGCTCAATACATCTCACTAGTAAATCATAGAAACAACATACATACATGATCTGATCAACAACACTCTATCTCTATCATCATGACACCAATGTTTACACATTATGACTATCAACATTTAGTAGCAGCAAAAACATACATGCATTTGTCATCAATATTGTGTTAGAAAATATAAAGTGGCAGCTTCTTACCCTTATTTTCTTTGACCTTGATATTTTCTTGTGAATATCTATTAGCTTGTTTTGTTCTTTAACGAGATATTTTCATCAGACAATATCAAGAACAACGAAAACAACATAGGACACAAATATAGGATCTCAGTGAGGGAAAAACCCCTCAAAGGGGAAACCTAGAAACTCTTCTCTTCTTAGAATCTATTTCAAATTAGATACAAATATGCAATCCCTAGTCCAAATCCTTCTCCTAGTACAAAGTCAACACTTCCTTTTGTCTTTCCTTTATTTTGTAAAATACTATTACACACTGCAACTTCGACCTGTGAGATTAACTATTGCAACCTGATCTACAACTTCAACCTTGTAATTTCAATTTTGAAGGATCTGAGGAAACCCTAATTCAACCTCTTCCTGTGACCTTCCAAGAGAAATTTGACACTTCCTAAGTTCAACAAGGTCTAGACAGAGTTTCCTTTCTCCTAGCTACAATATGCGACACCTCATCCTACTGCAACTCAATATACAACTTTTCCCTCTTACTAAAGCCCAAAAACCCTATAATTTCACTTGTGTGAGAGAGATAGAACCCAAAAAATACCAAATTTCATCATACTTTGATCTTCTTAACCTTCTCTCTCCTTCTTCCATCTTCCCAGCTACAAATCAAACTCTTTCTTGATAGATCGAACTTGTGAGTGAGTGTTTCTCCAAATGAGGTTGAATTTCTCTTTAAATAGCCTTCTCAAGGGGTTGAATTCCCTCCTTTAGGCCAACATAATGTTCTTAGGGAAAAATCGTACTCTTAGAGATTCTAGGACTTTCTATAATTAGAAATAATTATTTTTACAATTACAAATTGCCCAAAGGGGTCTTATAAGCATGATGTTGACTCTGACTCATGAAAATAAACCATAAGACCTAAAAAACACTAGAATCATGAAGAACATGATTTTAACTATAATACCATCATAATGAGCATGAAACACATGCTTTAATAATACTAATTTTCTTTCATATTTTTGTTTGTTACATAGGATACATATTAAAATGAGTACAAAAATTATGAAGACCGAAACTAGTTACATTTCACAACACTCCCTCTTAAATAGTGAGGTATTCATAATTATATGACTAGTAAAAAATCATATCTCAAACTCAAGAGTTCTCTCAAGAAGAGTAAAATTGACAATCCATATTGTAAGCATCATTAATGTGACCAACATTATCTATGACGCCTAACTTGACAAGGTCTTATTTATTTAAGAGCATGATACTAGGAGGATTTTTCTATGATACCACACTACCTCTACAAGGCACATACCCCATTCAAATGTCAACAAGGTATGTGATGAGCTCCAGTATTAAAACAAGGATGTTGAAACTCCTAGGACTACCAACTTTACTTCATCAACCCGGGGTTTGTACAAACTTGTAGGTGATAGTGTTGTATACATAGTAGATGTAATGGTCTACTCTTGTAACTTTTCAATTGGGGTGATAGACCACTAGGGTTTTTCAAACTAGTCTTCTATTGACTAGAAGGAGTCTGACTACCAAATAGCAAAGGGAAAACTATTCTTAATGTAGAAAGGAGATGCTACCTACTCTAGGAAATGAAAGTGTTGAATTAGAAAATGTTAGAAACTGACATGAAATCATGTATCTAATTATCTACACATATTGCTTGCAAAAGAGACCTAACTTAACCTTATATCTGACATCTAGTTATTTGGACTAAATAAGCATGGGAATTATCCTAAAACTACTGTGACTGTTGCATGCATGTACTAACTAGAAATTGCAGAAAATCCTTTTTGATTTTCAATTTTATGAATGTAGATGCTAATTTAACCAATCTGATCCTTGGCAAGGGATGCAAGTATGGGGAAATAGGCCTAGAATGGTATTGAGGGCATGGAAGCCAAGTGGAGGCCTAACCTAAGCTTAGATGACCATTTCTTCTCAATTCAGGCTTAAAACATGCTACTACAGGGTTTGTTGTAGTACTATAGAATGTCCTAGTTCTATTATGCAATTGCCTTGTTTTATTACAAGAAATAGGCTAAAAGCTTATAGGTAGGTAGGAAAGATAGAATGAAGTATGGGAAATGTGTCTGATGGGGGAATACGTCACAAAGGAGGTTCACACTCCCCAAGGCTCAACCCAAGTCTTCAATATGTTTAGACTTGCTCAAGGAAAATGTCCACTTTGCTACAAAACATAAATTCAGATTAGGGTTTGGTGGACTTTGGTAGCGTAGGTGGAGAAGACTTAGATGAGGCTGGTGAGAGAGGTTCCCTTGTAGATAAAAAAGTCTTGAAACAAAATACATTATTTTCTCTATTTATGCACAACTTCATTTATATATGGAAAAGATGAGTTGAATTTAGGAAAAACATATTTATTAATAGCTAATGGTTATATCTATGAATGGAAGTGATTCTGAACCATAGCAAACTCAACAAACCAAAATGAAAATTGCAGGTACTTCTAAGGAATTGAGAAACGATGATCTATGCAACAAGAGATTGTAAGTTATGCAGTGATAAAACAATAAATCTATTTTTGGGCAGTGAGAATGGAACTCTCAAACCATGATCCCATATGGGAGATGAGCCAGAGGCCACTACCACGAGATTTTTTGAAGTATTTAATTTCACTATTGTACCACTCATCTATCTATCTACAAATGGAAGAAAACTAAGTAATCATCCAAATACTTGTAGATTAAAAAAAACAGAAGTCACTTCAACAACTAACTATGAATGTAATCTAAGCATGCATATACAAAAAGAGGAAGCTCTGCTACTAGGGTTGGGACCTAACCCAAGAGGTTCAACTCTATGAGTCAACTCAGTGCTAGATGAAGGAAATGCTTCTCATTCTCATCAAAATATCAAAAAACTTAAGAGTAATTAGTCACAATGTCACAGCTTAAAAATGCCTCTTGGCCAAGACAAAAAAAGTCGAATCCTCATGAGGCCCTAGGCCTTCTTATTTATACACCTGAAGCTACCAACAAATTCCTTAAAATTAGGGATTCTTGGCTTCCAAACTCGAGATTAACTTATCTTCAACTATCACTGGCTTCATTGCAAATGACCTTGGTGGGGTTGGCTGCTTATAACTCCGAGCTGATGAGATCTGTCGAGGAATCTTCAAGTGATTAAGGAGTTAAGGAGGGAGATCCAATCTCATAAAATCCCTCTTTCTTGTCTACTTCAAGTTCCTGCACTTAAACTAGCCAAAAATGCTCCAAATCCTACAATTAATGCACATTAGGCCACATGACATAACATCTCATATTTACCTTTCTAATTAAAAAAAATATAATAAAATATGTAAAGAAATGTGAGAAACGTTTATTTTAATAAGCTGGGGAGTGGCATTAAGGTCCATATAATTTACCTATTGATGGGCCTCATCATCACCCCCTACTGAAAGTGTTTCTCATCCTCTGAGAAACTTAATCTATGTCCATGTCTTTCATTGATCTTGTGGCCTCTATGACTTCCCAGGCTTCTATTGATGTATTCTCCTCTTATTGGATAAAATCCTGCATGCTTCTCTATTTCCTCCCATTTCTTTCTTTCCTCTTCCTCCTTTCTTCCTTCTAACATACCCAAGAGTAATGGTGGACTTATTTTCAAACCAATCCAATTGATTTTGAGTCTCTATAGTTCCTTCTTATACAATGGGGTCCTTTCTAGTTCATATCTCATTCTTTCAGGGGAATGATACTCCATAATCCTTAGGTTGTATAGTAGGGTGCTCCATCTCCTTTTGCATGCTTGTTGGATTTGTTTCCCCTAGCAATCTCAAGATGTCTTCAAAATGAGTGACAAATTCTTTTTGTGTATCTAGGTATCTTGGTGCAAGCTAGGGATCATTGGCGATGATGTTGTGGGTTCTAATGGTAACCATGGAATTGATTTGTTCTACTCTGATGTAAAGGAGATATTGTTCTTCTCTTTCCAACACCCTCTTTACTTCCTTATCCCTGGCCTCCTCATGTCTCATCCATGATGCAAAGGCCATTAATTGTAAGTCCCCCAACTTTGTATTGGGTTCCTACACATTCAAATCTATTAAGGCGAAGTTGTGTAAGTAGAATTCAGATATCTTGGCCTTATCCTCCATGGTTCTTTGGTCATAAAGCTCCATGAATGGCCTATATTCTTGGAAAGGCATAGTCCCTCGTTGTGGTAGGGTATTTATCTGAAATTGCAGCCATTGATCTTTTAGGTACAAGGAATATGACTTTGGTGCCATCCTATACTGGAGTGCCTCCATTGAGAGGCTTTCCATAGTGGCTAATTGGCTCTCTTTTTCCTGTAAATGCCTCCTCTACCACATGTTTTCAGCCTCTATTTGATATTTCATAACCCTTTGCCTATCTCTTATCCTACTGAACTCTTTTCCCATCTCTAGTAGCTTCTCTTCCATATGGCCACATCTTCTACATTCTTTGATTTAGAAAATTTCATCCAGTGATATGTCCTTTCTCTCTCCTTCTCAAGCTCAAAGAGGAGAGGCATGGAAAATTTTTGTGGTATTACTATACCTCCCTCAATGAATCTATAGTAGGAGCTGAGATTGGGTTGTGGGCTAGGTTTTTGCAGCTCTTGTGATTCTCCATTTAATGTCTTAGGAGCATCTGCTTCCTCTTGTACTTGTGTTTCTGCTTCCTTTCCTTTCCTTTGTCTTTGCTATTGTTCTTAATGCTTTTTTTGTGTTTCCTGTAGTGCTAACAGAGTTTCTTGTAGGACTATTTGTGTTTCCTCTAGGAGGATTTTCCTTTTCTTAAATGGGGTCAAAGGTTCTTTGATTTTTTTTTCTTGGGTTGGCCTAGTGACAGGCCTCCTAACATAGGTGATTGGCAACTTTGGGAAATCCTTTTTTGATGTGCCCTCTTCACCTTTCATTTCCGAGGAGACTAGTTTTTCTTGGTGAGTCTTCATGATGATAGGAGTCTTGGAAGGTGTTTGTGGTCTCCCTTATTTGATCCTAGTTCTCGTCGTTTTGAAACAGGGAAAATTTTAAGAACCACCCTAAATTTATATGTATAATAAATGGGCGAATCCCCATGATACATAGGAAAATGGGAGGCGATTTTATCACTAATATAATATGCATATATATATATATATATATATAATATATATTTATATATATATATATATATATATATATATTATATATATATATATTTTGGAAAATTCTCTCACCATATTATATTATCTTGTAAAGTCCATGGTGAATCTTTCACTAAATTATAAAATCTTGTAAGATCTTGGAAAATCTTTCACTGAATAATAAAACATTGTGAATTCTTGGTGAATGTTTTGTTAAAGTATGAAACCATATATGATAATAATAAAACATATTCATTCAATTGTAATATATTAACATACATGTTTGGAAAAAAGAAACATAATTTTCACTTTCTCTTGCAAGTTTTAGTGGCCATGTTTGTCATGGTAGGAGAGATTAATGTTTTCTCTACCACATTTGTCAAGCTACCACTTTTGCCAAGATATCAAATTTCTTTCTTATTTCATAGACTCCAACTGCGAGATAAAACAAAAAAACACATCAAGCTTGTTTACCCCAACATGCCAGCAAGTAGCAAGCCCCAACTATATCATATAATGAAGTAGTAGGTATCCCAAAGGCCTGAAGGGGATCTAATGGAAAGAAGTGACCATTGTCAGAAGCCTTCCAATCAATATATAAATATATAAATGTAGATTTATTATTATTTTAATTGGAAATATTCAATTAAATAATAAAATTTAATTATGTCTCTCCCAATCTAAATCTATTATTAGCATAATTCACTACCTTCATACCATTTTTAACAGAATTGTAACATGTGGATCAATTTCCTTTTTGGTGCAGAATATCCGCCTTTTAGGAGAATATGGTGCAATGACCCAACCCCTACCGATAAATCTAAATTTCTTATTAACATAATTCACTACCTTCATACCATTTTTAACAGCGTTGTAACATGTGGATTAATTTCCTTTTTGGTGCACAATCTCCACCTTTTAGGACAATATGGTGTAATGACCCAACCCCTACATTTCTTATTAGCACAATTCACTACCTTCATACATATGTTGATTAATTTCCTTTTTGGTTCACAATCTCCACCTTTTAGGACAATATGGTGCACCCCTATAGATCATTACGACAAACTAAGAATAGCAGAGAAGATGAAAGGTTCAAACAACTAATCCAAGATCAGTACCTTAACATTTCATGAAGATATCATATTGAGAATGTTTGAAAAATGGTGGAAAATCTAGGAAGCGAATATCTCTCTTCTACAAGGGTGATGCAGAAAGAGTTAAGATTTCATTGTTTTGGAATTTTTTTTGTTAAATAAAAAAAACCAGTATTAATGGAGATATCGGTATTTTTTACTAAATTTTGTGAAGTGACTAAATGTAGCTTTAACCATTCAGCTTAATATTTTTTTTACAATTTAATTTCCTATGTCTATTTAATATCTTCATTATGATAAAAACCAACCTATATCCATTTAACTCTACATCTACCACTCTTAGACCGACACTTGGTAGACATGTAATTAAGATGGATCTAAGCTGATAGAATTTTTCCTTTAAATAGTCTATGCTCACATGAATACCATGGTATTACCATG
>APFE031560192.1:2490-18295 GCA_000404065.3 Pinus taeda | reverse complement strand
TGTGGAAGAAGAAAGAAGTACAGTCAGAAAGAGGCGGCATAGCACAACATACAGACATAACAGAATCAGAGGGAGCTAGAAGTGTAAAAGTTCAGTTTCCTAAATCTCATACGCAAGTTTCTTAAAGAGAAGTCATGTATATACACGAGTTGGTTATGGCATAGTCGCGTATATGATTGTTTTAAGGAAAGACAGTAGGGACAGGTTTAGGAAAAGGATCAGTTATGATTTGGTTTATTTGTGTTATTTGATAATGGTTACAATTTGCTAATGATGTGTGGAAATGACTTGATGGTTAGAAGTGTTTTGTTTCTAACTTGATAATGATGATGACTTGATACTTCTTGCTGATATGCATGATCGGATCTGATAGTAAACAAGATGGCACAGGTTTAGGGGGAGCATATGCTTTTAATGCATTGTTGGCATTTTGGTTAATAGTCCTTGGTGATGATGCTTATATGGAAAAATGATTCATCTTGCTATGATATGGTTATTAGTTGTTTAGATGATTCTTGGGGTTACATAGTTGATATTTAGATCAGATTTGTGGTTGATTCTCTAATGGTGCTTACATGGTGATCTTCATAAGGATAAGGAGAAGTACATATATTGAATTCACTTGATGATGAGTCACTCATATGCTGTTGTCGCCATATGCATAAAGATCATATATTACAGTTATGATGTCAGATTCCTATTGTTCTTAGCACACATATGGATGAGGATTGTTGGCTGGATACATGGATGATTATTCAAAGTTCCATTGTTGGAGATATGATGATGATGAGTTCTTACCTATATGATGATAGGTTGTTTCGTACATATGTTGATTGATGTAGATATTCCCAATTGATGATACTTGGTCCATGCAGATCTGGATGACTATGGTGTTTCTCACATATGATAGAATGATTATGTATATACAGAATTCTATTCAAAAGGATGAGTTGACACAGACATACCTTGATGATTCATGCACTAATACAAGTTGCTGGTGACAGATGCTATGGAGCAGATCATACAGTGTCATTGCTGATGTTTATCATGATCTTATTTAGGTTTTTGGTCTCTGTTACAAATCGCATGTAAAGGTCATATCAAGACTCATGATGTAATAGTGTGTCTCTATCTATTGTAGTCATTTGATGAAATATTCCAGTCATATCAAGGTCATGTAACGACCTATCTTGGTTTCCCCACTATGCCTGGGATGAATATGTAATGTTCTTGTTTATCATGATGTATCCCCACTTGGTTGGGTGGATGTGTCAATCCCCACTTGGTTGGGAAATGGATGTATGTATGAGTTCTTGGTGATAGGAAGGTCATTTATGATAGAGTCATGTTCTTCTTGTAAAACATCTTTTTGCAGAGCTTGCTTATAGTCAGGGGGAGCATGAACAACACACTTCAGTAGAGCAGAGACTTCAGCATGTACTCAGAGGAAGCATGGACAGAGTGGTACACCTTGGCATATACAAAGGGGGATCTCATTCAGAGATTTCAGCAGGTACTCAGGGGGAGTATGGGCAACAAAATGTTTATCTAGGAAAGAGATTATCTTGGTTTGCCCTTTGCCCTTGATGTCAAAGGGGGAGAGTGATTTGGTGTTGTTGCCATCAAGTCCAAAGGGGGAGATTGTTGGCATTATGATGCATGTGTTGTACTTGATGGCAACCCACTCATAGAAGATCATCTCACTTAGTTATAACTAGATGAATCTTCAAGAAGAGATATCAGATGTGACTGAATGCTTGGGGTGCAGGACAGCTCAAAGGAATTAGATGATAGTTCTACGTGTGACAAGTTAACTTTGACATCAAGTACAAAGGGGGAGATTGTTGGCATTATGAGACAAGTGTTGTCCTTGATGGCAAATCACTCAGATGATAAATGATCTGAATTTGAAACTACTTGAAAAAGTTTTGCAAGTTATTCAATTCAGTATTTAACATGTTTAAAACATTCTCATGTCTTGCAGTAAAGAAACAAGTGAAATTTTCAGCTGTTCATGATCCATTCAAGCATAGTAGAATTATTTCCTTTTACCATTTAACACATCAAAACGAATTTGTTCTGCAAAATAAATCAACCACAGATGCCAAAGAATTTGATGAAGCAGTTCACCCCTCCTGGGCTACATCTGCTGGGTCCAAGGCCCCCAAATGGGTCAGTCCTCGTTTTAATTAAATGCTCAAAATGAGATTCTAGCTTAATAGAAGTGTCTACAGGTGAAATAGACTGTAAAATCAGATTCAGGACACATGAATCCTTCAGGATTGACTGCTGGTTCACCTCCAATGGATACCTGCAACCTGAAACAGTTCTCACAATACTGGGCCCTAGTGGCTCCTAGAACTTCCACCGCTCCAAAACTTGTGCAAATGACCTATGATGGATGAAAGACCTATGCCAATGGCTTCAGCACGTCCAAAATACCCAAAATCAAAATGAAATTCGTCCAAAACTGCCTTTCCTAGCCAAAGTTATGGCCATTTAATGAAAACTGTCAGTTTCCCCTAAAATGACTCCAGCTAACTTTAGTGGAGCTCCGCCAAATCTGGACGCTTGCCAAATTTGGCGCCACTGCCAAAATTCCCGCCAATCATGCCTTAACTGCCGGATGAAACTGCGCATGTGAACAGGTTGCAGTTAACATCAGATTCTGTGCCCGGTTATGCGCTGGCCCCTAGCTCACGGGGCGTGGTCATATGGTAAGGGAGGGGCTGGCCCCCCAAATATTCCCGCCATGCACTATTTAAAATTTAAATAAAACATTTTCCACTCACATTTCAAATCTGCCTCCCGTGGCCTAATGGTAAGGCTTGTGCTTTCTAAGATAGAGGTTGTGGGTTCAAACCACGAATGACCCAACCATAATTTTTAAAACGTATGTTCCTTATTGATGTCACCCTCGGTTCTCAGAAGGAATATTCTTTGGAATATTCCTAGAAATATTCTAAAGAATATTTTACGAAATATTCCTTTTTTTTTTTTTTTTGAAAATTCAAAAATTAAAGGTCATTGGGCAATTTTGTTTTTTCCATAACTTTCACATACAGCGACCATTTTTCGAACTGTTTGTGGCACCGGAATTGGGAGGACGAGCTCTATCCGATCGTTTAGGTTCAAGCCTATTTTGAGCACTTTCAATTTTGAGCATTTTTCGACACTTGGGACATGAGCCCCTGATCATGCCTCCCCGTTGGGAAGCTTTTGGACCACAAAGGCCTTCAACTACCTGTTAAAGTGGTGAGAGTACAACACCCTCACTCTTTCCACCTCTATCCACTTTGCCTTGTTCGGTTCACTGCCTTTGAGACCAACCCAAACATAATCTACATTGCCCCTCCTTGAAGTGCGTGTCCTTATGTCAAGGATTGCATCTTCTTTCAGCTCATCTAAATATTCTGGCGAGAAATATTCAATAGATGGCATCTGAACAGTGCTTTCATGATCAGCGATCAAAGGAGGTTCATACAAACGTAAGTTCTCCACATTAACAACAGAATACATTTGCATGTAGGAAGGCAAATCTAATTGAAAATCATTATTTCCAACCTTCTTGAGGATTTTGAATGGACCATAATGGATAGGCTTCAGCTTTCTACCTTCTCCTTGCATCCTTTCCTTACTAATGTACAGCCATACCTCATCCCCTTCTTGAAACTTGTGATCGACTCTATGCTTGTCCTATCTTTCCTTGTAATTGCCTTGACTTTTCTCAAGCTGTTCTTGAATTTGCTGATGTATTTTCTGAATTCTTTCAATGAATGAATGAGCTTTGTCAACATCACTATGTCCCTCAATGGCGACATATTTCTCAAGAATGAAATCAAGAGGCAATTTTGGCAAGTAACCAAAACAAGCTTCAAACGGTGAGGTGTTTGTGGAAGAGTGTTTGGCACGGTTGTAAGCATGTTGTATGTAGTGCAAATGTTCATCCCAAAGCTTGGGATGCTTGCTGCAATATCCTCTCAAGAGGTGCACAATGGCTTTGTTCACAACTTCGGTTTGCCCATCTATTTGGGGATGGAAAGTAGTACTTTTCTTCAACTTTGTGTCCATCATCTCCCATAGGTTGGACCAAAAATTCCCCACAAATCTGGAATCCCTGTCACTAATAATGGAAGTAGGCAAACCAAAGTGAATCCATACACGATGAAAAAATAATTCAGCATTTTGTTTAGCAGTTATAGTTTTCTTACAAGGCATAAGTATACACATTTTGCTGAAACGATCAACTACTATATATAAATAATCATGTTGCTTTCTAGATTTTGGCAAACCTCCTACAAAATCCATAGAGATGCTTTCCCATGGTCTAGAAGGTACCGGCAATGGAGTATATAAGCCAAGCTTCCTATTACTAGGCTTTCTGGTAGCACATAATGAACAACCTCTTATGAACCTTGAAACAGAATCTACCATGCGAGGCCAATAACAATAACTCTGTAGATGTGCAACTGTTTTGCTTACACCAAAATGGCCAGCAATAAGAGAAGAATGAGCTTCTCTTTCAAAGTTTCAAAAGCTTTTTGCTGCTTGCCTCCCCATTGGAAAGAATGCTTCACACTTGTCACTGCATGCATAGGAGCTACTATAGAAGAGAAGTTAGAGATGAACTTCCTCCAATATTGAGCTGCAACCAAAAAACTTCTTACCTCTGTTATGGATTTGGGAGTAGGCCACTTCACGATAGCCTCAATCTTAGTAGGATCAATCCTCAAAGAACCTCCTCCTACTATGTGTCCCAAATAAACCAGAGAAGTCTTTCTAGATTCACACTTTGACATTTTAAGAATTAACTGATTCTTCTTCAACATCAAGTACTTTCCACACATGCATGATTAAAAAAAAAGTAATCAACCCTTCAATTTAATCACACATACATGTTTCAAATACCAGGAAATTATCATGATCCCTATGCTCATGCATATCATTCTCATACATGCAGTTCATCTTTCAACTTTCTCTTAAGTACAATCAAAAGTACAATATCCTTGATCACATGTACATGTACTTTCAAAGCTGAAATGAATATAACTTTTGCTGCGATAGAGTGAGTCTCATACTCATCTTTTACCTTCAAGGTGAATTTTTTGCAACAACATAAAAAAACATGCATACATCCAAAGTTTGTATGTACGAAAGGAGTATGTCTTACTATATCAAGAAGTTCATCCACTTCTTACCAAGCCACTTCAATGGTGATTTTTGTTGTAGCAGTAGTTCTTCATGTGAATCTTCCACATCGATAATGGAATCCATAGATCCACTTGCGCCAACGTTTTTGTCCTCAAGCTGCATGTGCTTTGGACGACATGTTGGATGCAAGGTCCAACAACGAGAAACATGATGTCCCTTCTTTTTGACAAAATTTGCAACTTTCAAGAACTTTCTAAGAAATTTTTCTTTGCCTCATCTACTTCATGTTTTCTTTGTTTTTCAACTAGCATCTTGAAGCAACATGGTTAAATCCACCACAAAATGTGCAACAAAACTTCCTCGTTTGCTGCGTAGAATGTCCATCCTTTTTGTCTTTGAGAAATGATGAACTAGTAGAGGAGACAACTTTCCTTTTCAGACTTTCATCACTGTGCTTGTCTTGAAAATTGTTTACATTTGCATGCTCACCATAAGCGACATGTTTACCCTCTACTTGCTGCAATGATGGCTTAAAGCAATGGCAATCACCCTTAAAACAATTTTGTCATATATTCATTTGAGAACTTGGGATAAAGGTTCTTTTTAAATTTGCATCACATGCATTCAAGGATTTGCATTCTTCACCATTAAATTGTTCATATCCAAGACCAACATTCTTGGGTCGCTCCACAACTGAAATAGGATCAACCATGCCTTGTGCATGCTTTCCCAAACTTTTGCCTTCTTGATAGCCCATCTTAAACATTAATTTGGACCCCATACCTCTTGCATGTTTTTCAAAAGAACCAACACACTTTTCAATTGAGGAAATTGAAGACAAGTTTGAATGATTTACCTCATCCTCATGCATTTTCTTGGATAAAGCTTCTTGAGCTTGAAGGAGTTGTTTCTCCATGTCATGCAGTATTTGGAGAATTATTTCCTTCTCATCTTTCATAGCCAACAATTGTGCATGAAGCTTAACACTTTCCCTTTGATCCTCAATGAGAATCTACACCATGTCCTTCACCTTCAGGAACTCATTCTTCATGTCATCATTGAAGAATTTTGTGAAGGAGGAAACTCCACTTATGGAAGAAGTTGACATTATGTAAATGGTCAATTAAACAAAAGAAACTTCCAAATAAGAGTTCTCAAAGCTTTCAATCAAATGACAAGCTTTAACCGATTGTCAAACAAAAACCCCTTCTTATTCAAGCAACCTGGTAAGCATCAACACTTGCAAGACAGTTAGAAGATCTTTGCACAAAAACAATCAAAAGACAACTACACCAGAGATTGACTGAAAGAGCATTTATCTACTTTGCAATTGTATAACAAGAGCATTTCGAAGGATTCCTGGCTTGTTTCAGGCTCTATCTATAGCTTATTTGACTTCTTTTGATACAAAGGAACAACAACATAGCTCTGATACCAACTCGATCTGAATTTGAAACTACTTGAAAAAGGTTTGCAAGGTATTCAATTCAGTATTTAACATGTTTAAAACATTCTCATGTCTTGCAGTAAAGAAACAAGTGAAATTTTCAGCTGTTCATGATCCATTCAAGCATAGCAGAATTATTTCCTTTTACTGTTTAACACATCAAAACGAATTTGTTCTGCAAAATAAATCAACCACAGATGCCAAAGAAGTTGATGAAGCAGTTCACCCCTCCTGGGCTACGTTTCCTGGGTCCAAGGCCCCCAAATGGGTCAGTCCTCATTTTAATTAAATGCTCAAATTGATATTACACCTGAATAGAAGTCTCTACAGGTGAAATAGACTGTAAAATCGGATTCAGGACACATGAATCCTTCAAGATTGACTGTTGGTTCACCTCCAATGGATACCTCCAACCTGAAACAGTTCTCACAATACTGGGCCTTGGTGGCTCCTAGAACTTCCACAACTCCAAAACCTATGCAAATGACCCCTGATGGTTGAAAGACCTGTGCCAATGGCTTCAACATGTCGAAAATACCCAAAATCAAAATGAAATTCGTCCAAAACCACCTTTCCTAGCCAAAGTTATGGCCATTTAATGAACACTGCCAGTTTCCCCTAAAATGACTCCAGTTAACTTTAGTGGAGCTCCGCCAAATCTGGACGCCTGCCAAATTTGGCGCCACCGCAAAAAATACCGCCAATCATGCCTTAACCGCCAGCTGAAACTGCGCATGTGAACGGGTTGCAGTTAACATCGGATTCTGTGCCCGGTTATGTGCTAGCCCCTGGTTCACGAGGCGTGGTCATATGGTAAGGGAGGGGATGGCCCCCCAAATATTCTCGCCATGCACTATTTAAAATTTAAATAAAACATTTTCCGCTCACATTTCAAATCCGCCTCCCGTGGCCTAACGGTAAGGCTTGTGCATTGTAGGATAGAAGTCGTGGGTTCATACTACGAATGACCCAACCATAATTTTTAAAACGTATGTGCCTTATTGATGTCACCTTGGGCCAATTGGCGGCCTCCGAGCCTGCCACATGGAAACTTCTGATTGGATTCTCAAAAGGAATATTCTTTGAAATATTCCCAATAATATTCTAAAGAATATTTTACGGAATATTATTTTTTTAATTTTTTTTTGAAAATTCAAAAATTAAAGGTCATTGGGCAATTTTGTTTTTGCCATAACTTTCACATACGGCGACCACTTTTCGAACCGTTTGTGGCGCCGGAATTGGGAGGATGAGCTCTATCCGGTCGTTCAGGTTTGAGCTAATTTTGAGCACTTTCAATTTTTAGCATTTTTCGACACTTGGGACATGAGTAGCAAAGTTATTTTCAAGTTCACAAAATTTTATGCAGAGAAAAGTTTATTTCATGTAGAGAAACGTTCATGGAATTTTATGCAGAGAAAAGTTTATTTCATGTAGAGAAAAGTTGATGGAATTTTATGCAGAGAAAAGTTTATTTCCTGTAGAGAAAAGTTCACAGAATTTTATGGAGAGAAAAGTTTATTTCATGTAGAGAAAAGTTCACGGAATTTTATACACAAAAAAGTTTATTTCGTGTAGAGAAAAGTTCACGGAATTTTATGCAGAGAAAAGTTCATGCACTTTCATGGTTGGTTCATGGTATTAGTCCGACAGTTGTTGATCCTATGGTTTTGGTCCATGGTATTGCATCCAAAAGTGTTGATCTCACGCGCTTTCATGGCTGGTTCATGGTATTAGTCTGACAGTTTTTGATCCTATGGTTTTGGTCTGTGGTATTGCATCCAAAAGTGTTGATCCCAAGTATTGGGTTCATGGTATTGTGTTATTATGGTTTTGGACTGTGGTATTGTGAAAGGCCTGTGACTATAAAAGAGCAAGGAGATCATTTGGCAAAGCATCATCTGAATTATTGAATATCTGATAAAGTGCTAGATCTGGAATACTATGATTGGGTTATGGTGCAGATCTGGATCTGAGCTGAAGATGGATCTCACCGATTGATGGAGAACAAGATCTAAGGATAGATCGGGATCAAATGATTTGAAATGAACTATCTCTATATATTTCATTATGCTTATTCTAGATTTGTATACTGATGCTTGTAATGATCTGATCTGGGTATAACTTAAGTTTGAAATTGCTGCAAGTCATGTTTGAATATTTATAGATCTGTACGCGGGTTGGATTGGTGTAAGCGCGTATGTATGCAGGTTTGGTTCATTGTAGTAGCGTATACAATTTGAGCTATGATATTTGAAGTCACGGGTGGTTCTGGTTGTTGATGGGTTATGATGACAGTTTAAAGGTGTCAATATTCTGCATATCCTGTTTGGTTGATTGTGTTTAGCTTCAGTATTGATGGATGAGAACTAATATTGGATCAGGATCATAATGAATCATATTTATGTGATCTGATGGACTAGATCTTGGTGCTAACACATATATTATCCTTGCATATGTATTGATCTGGGGTTTAGGTGATTCAAAAGATTGATTAATTATGTGCTTCAATGATATTAATGGGTCCAGTATGAAAATTGGATGAAACGTGGCCTTTCAGATTATGTGTTGTGCTTCAGGAGTATCAAGTCTGAAAATGTATGAAACGTGGTACCTGGAGGAGAGAAGATTGTAGGTCGGCGCCTACGTACTAGTATCTTAGCTAGTACAAGAACTATGGGGGTTGTAGCTACCTTCCAGGAGAGACTGGAGAATGAGAGAGGGTTGTATCTCTCTGCAGGTAGAAGTCTGCGTACTGGTATAAGACTGCACCAGTAGAGAAATATTGTAAAAGGATTTTCTTATTAAGAAGAAGATTGAGATGACTTGCACCAGGTGGTTTTCTCCCACATTGGGTTTCCACCTTATATCATGGTGTTCATGTGTGTGGCTTATGTGTGATGATCTGTTCTATTTTACTGCACCTGTTTACTGTTAATATGGTTGATAATGTTCTAATGCACTCATTAAGGATCAACTAACTGAATCATAAGAAGTTGTGGAAGTAGCATATATCAATCTGAATATGGAAATGAAAAAGTTTTATTGATGTGATAATACTGATTCACCCCCCCTCTCAGTATTATTTCCAACAATTCTATCTCAGAATATATTCATTTTACACTTTTCTCCTTCTATTTGCTATAACACAACACTCATTATTGATTGTTTTTTAATTGTTTCTCTTTCATGTGTCCACTCCACTCTACATATTGATTTTGCATGGGAACACACACCTTTCACGTCATATTTCTTCAATTTTACACCTCTATACATATCAAGTTTATCCCATCATTATTTTATTTTAACCCTTTAACTTTTTTTGGCACCTAAGACATCAAATTTTCCAACCATTAATGGTCGAGTGCTAGGACTGAGGTATTAGCACCTTTCCATCGTATTCAAGACCTAAATGGTTATGCTTATATCATTTTCTCTCTCCCTATATGCCTATTACCCCAATTCCTCATATTCTTGAAAGTTCCAGTTCTAGCACATGATGGCACTTGATTCTACTCGAATAAAAGGAATTTAAGTCTTTATATGGTTTACTTATTTGCAAACCTAGTTGTTCCATAACGGACAAAGGCATTAGCTTATGAGAGACTCCTTAATGAAGCCTACACTTATGCAACAATAAATCATGGATCACTAAGGTGGCTTAGGATGGAGGAGTGGAAGGGTCCTACTCCTCCACATGAGGGCCAACCATGACTACAAGCATTTCCTCCTACAAATTTAGATTGTCTTGAGATGATGAAATGAGAATTACGTCGATGAACTCAAAAAATTGTTTTTTGTAACTGGGTTGTTTTAAAAATTCAGTGACAGGAATAGATATCTTGACCTTTTCTAATTCTTTTTGCAGGCTGAAGACCAAAGGATTCCTATAAACTTTAACTGGCTCAACTGGTTCTTTATTTTTTTCATGTATTGCCTTTGTTTGCACTGGTTTTTTCTCTATATTTCGGTCTTCAAACTCGTGAGGTGATAGCCTTCTCCTCTAGTCAGTGGATCAGGGTTGATAGGTTTTTCCCTTTTATCAGCTGGTTTTGGGTGAGCGGGTTGGGAGGTTTCTTCATTTTGATCCCGAGTCCGCGATCTTTTCCAGGATCTCAAATCATGACTTGCATGAAATTAGGGAATTGCCTACAGTAAGCATCAATTTCTTCTTCATCCAAAGAAATTTTGTGATCATCCTTCAACTTTAGTGGCATCTTCAATATTTTCTTACTAGAATGGAGGTTGTATTTGTTCTTGTTGGTTCTTTCTTTCTTTTTTCAACAACTGTGAAGGAGGTCTCCTATATTGGGGATTGAAGCTTATGTTAGGAGCTTGTTGGATCTATCGCGGAGGAGGTTTTTTTTCCAACTCTAGCTTCACCATTTTATTTGAAAGGTTCTTAATCAACTTATTCATTTCATCTGGCTTCTTCTCTTGTGTATCCTTTGTTTGGCCAAAGGAACTAGCATCTTCTGCTCTTGTAGGAACCAATCTACAAGAGGCACCAACCATTTTTTTTGTTTGCAAGCACCCACTTACTAGAGGCACCAACTCCCATTTATTTGCACGAACCAACCTACTAGAGACACCAATCTTCCTTATCTCTAAGCATAAAATTTCTTCAACGAGTGTGTTTTTCATACATTTTAATACTCATATCTATGGCTCTTTAATTAAAATATCACACATATATTAAATTTTAATAACAAATTTGAACGAATTCTTTGTTCTTTTCTTTGCAACAACTTTTACTCCCATAATTCTTTAATTCAATTGAATTTACACCAAGTCACAATAACACCCTCATAAATCTACTTATGGGAACTTCTTCTTTTCTAAGATAACCTTGCAATTAAAACTTTAACTCTTCATATCTACAAATTTTCTTGAAACAATAGCTCCATACCTCAACTAATCTACACATTCATCCTCTCGTTAACACTCCTCTACATATTCTATCTCAGATCATATTCATTTTACGCTTTTCTCCTTCTATTTGCTATAACACAACACTCATTATGGATTATTTTTTAATTATTTCTCTTTCTTGTGTCCACTCCACTCTACACATTGATTTTCCATGAGAACACACACCTTTCATGTAATATTTCATCAATTTTATACCTCCATACATATTAGATTTGTCCCATCATACTTTTTATTTTATTTTAACCTTTGAACTTTTTTTTGGCATCTAAGGCATAAAATTTTCTAACCATTAATGCTCGAGTGCTAGGACTAAGGTATTAACATCTTTTCATCATATTCGAGACCTAAATGGTTATGCTTAGATGCTTTGCACTCTCCCTATATGACTATTACCCAGTTACTCAGGTTTTCGAAAATGCCAGTTCTACCACATGATGGCAATTTTTTCATCATACGTCGACATTACAGACCATGATGCTTGGGTAATTGTATCATCCTCCTAGGGACTGGTAGCACAGTATGGCATTGTCAATGTTTCAACCTTCCAAGGCCTAGAATGGGCTCCACATGAACCATGCTTTGTATATATGCTAATTTGACATAAAAATTTAGGATTTAACGATTCAACCAAAATGATGTTCATATAAAAACCTTGTCAAACTAATCATGACATAAATCCAAAGGATCATGGGTCTTGACCAACCATGAGTAGCCACATGTTCCTTCTGCCACCTCATCACTTCCATGTTGTACTTTTCCATGTCTTCAGGAGTCTCAAACGATGATGGATTGTTAGGTCAAATACCATCACAAGAGTGCCTATCTAAATTTTTAGATAGTGAATGAACATGTTCATGAGTTTTCTCACAAAGATGTTTCATCTAAACACACAAACATTAGTTATAAACTATTTTTGTGTCAATATTCCAACCATGGCATGTGATATCAAATTTTGGGAGACTATTATCTTTTGTGTCCAAAGAAACTGATCCTACAGTCATCCTTCATGGGAGACTATTATCTTTTGTGTCCAAAGAAACTGATCCTACAGTCATCCTTCATGGGATCGCGTTCCTCTTCCCTAGGCCAGGTCTTCGAGGTAGTCTCAATGTAGAAACATTTTGGTATTCAGAGCTACATGCACCAAATTATGCAGTCAAAACGCGTTTGATCTAGAATATACTCTGCCAAAGGATGTCTAGGTAAACGTTGAGTGCAAAGGAAACAAAAAGAATGGTGCGCTAGTATTATAAATAAACGAAGAGAAGGAAGGTGAAACACCTCGTGAATGAGGGGGATCGCATACTGAAATGCGACTTGGGAAAAGCCGCAAGTACAGAGCGCGATTTGTGGGAGCAATTGCGATTTCTGGAGATAGTAGGAACTTGGAAGGAATGCGACTTATACAGGTTGCACGCTATGGACACATGTCTGAGGAATAGAAATGTGATTATGTGACCTATAGGAGAGATTGCAACTTGTGGAGGTCGCATATTCTGAACTTACAGACAGGTCGCATTTTTTGATTTCTTATCTAAGGTTCCCACTTGCGATTTTGCGACCTAGCGGCCTTGGGACCATTCCATTCACATTTCAAGTCGCGATTGGGAGGTGAAAGCTCAACCCAATCGCATTGGGGAGGTGTTACCTCAACCAAGTCGCGTTTGGGAGGTGCAACCTCAATCAAGTTGCATTCCCAAATCAAAATGGACCGTGATTCTGTCAATAATTAATGCCAACAACGCACTTATATTCAAACTAGAGTTGTGCCTTGGAGCGATCTTCCCATTATGAATATCACGTGCTTGAAATTTCGATGCAACCACAAGTCAATACTCCAACAATCGATACACTAGGGCTCGATACGGTAGCGACAGCAAAATAGCTCACGGCCTAGGAACGAGTCATTAATTAATGGAAACCATGGTATATCTGTAATGACTAGTTCTATCCCATCCATTATTCTCTCCACCACTTGGCATATTATTTACAATCAAAATATCCATGGAAAATCTCTCTCTCCATGAGTCATCAAAGTAATGCTTAATTTATTTCATTGGGAAATAAAATCCAATGTGATATTCCTTCATGCCCTTAGGTTGGTACATGTTACTTTCCATGTGCAATTTATTCCATTACAGGTTACTTTTCACTGAAAGATTCAATCCCTCTTGACCAGTGCCCTTTATATACTTTGAATCCGGTGATAGAATATTTTTCCTATCGCATATTTTGTTGGCTTTCAAAGTATCCTTTGCAGTTTTCACATGCACCATGTAGCAGCCTTTGTAATCTCTTGCCTACGTAACACTTCATTGATTCTTGTTCTAACGTGTCCTTCCAAGCGCACTGTAATGTGTTGTCTTCAAGGTGATTTGTGCGCATAGTTCCAATTCTTTTGTCAACGTACATGTCAAAGGGCTCCCATACAGTGCCCATGCCCATTTATATATATTAATGCCATGTATGTCTTTTTCAAAGTGTTATTTTAAGGTAGTCTTAATGTATGGGAAGGCCTTGTATTGTTGGTTTTATAATAAACATCTCCCGAATGTGTATCATTGAATGTTCAAGACAGTTGGCTTGTGAATTCCCCACATATATTTGTTCGAGACTAGTTGTTGGCTTGTGTCTTCCTTCCTCATTGGAGGAATGTAAACTAGTTCAAGTCTGCTCTGAATGATAATGTTTAATAATTTGAATACTATAGTGCATGAAAATGTGGGCAAAAGGTTTAAAGAATCCATAATGAAAATGTTCCTAATACCTTTTTTAAATGGCTATATGTAATGCATTATTCTTGCATTTATAACAAACATTTCTACAAGTTTGATTAGCCTTTAATCAATTTATGATCAAGGTAATGTTGATATGTTGAGTAATTATTATCATGATACATGATGTAATGCAAGAGCAATGTAAGGTTGATAAGAAAGCACCCCTAGAGGCTTTTGGGTGGCGGATAAACACAACACAGTGGTATCTCCCAAAACCCTAATGTAGTTGACAAAGAGAAAGCTAAAATGAAGTCTTGTCCATCCATACATGGTACCCCATCCATTGCAATGCATGTTATAGAAGGACAACCTTGGATTTGCATGAGACTCTTAATGCGTCATCAAAGAAGCAATCCCCCTCAAAAACTTTATGCAATCATAAGGTCAACATGTGACATGAAACATGATAAATGAATATAATATGCATTGAGTGAGAAGGCACATCAATGGGGTTTTATAGAGAAGGGTCATGGGGAGGTTGACCAATTCAAAACATGATCATATCCCTTTTGGCATTGGGCAAGTGGAAGGGGACCCGAAATTTGGGGATATTCCCAAAAATTTTGGGTGTTCTTTTAGCCACTACAACACCCCCCTAAAAAAGCGTTATTACTACTAATCATATATTTCTCTTTTTGCAGCTCGGGCTGAGATGACTCTCTTCTCTTCTCTACGAAATATTTTCATTTTGAGGGAATCTATTGTACAGATGAGAGATACTATCACTCCCAACTTCTACCTTAAATATTCGAAGGGATTTATGGAAAGAGGCATGGTGAATATATCAATAATGTGTTTCTTTGTTTCCATATATTCCAACTTCACAATCTTATTAACCACTCGTTCTCAAAGAAAATGATACTTTATCAGCATATGCTTGCTTTTTGAGTTAAGAATAGAGCTCTTGGACATACTAATGGCACTATTATTATAAAAAACAATGGGAATTGGTTCTTCATATGTTACCTTCATATCTTGCAAGTTATGCTTTATCAATAAAATTTGAGTGCAACATCCAGTGTCTATTATGTACTCTACTTGAGTTATGGATAGTGAGATTGAAGTCTACTTTTTACTCAACCAAGCCACCAAAAATTTCTTAGAAAGAAGGAACCATTGTAGGAATTGAGCTCACTACTAAGGGGGGGGTGAATCAGTAGTGTGAGGATTTATTAACTTTTTAAATATTTTTATCAAAACAACCAAGAATGGATAACATATTAGCTAACATAATAAATCATCATAAAATCAACATATGAAAGCATCATGAACAATATCTGATCCAGACTTAAACAGGAACGCAACAAATTGCAGAGATAACCATATACACAAAGATGCAGCGGGAGTAATACTTCATTTCATTAATGGAAAATACTGAAATATGCTTACAACCAGAAATGGAAATAAACCAGCTAGGGCAATGACAGCTTATCTCTGAGAAGAGATGTGTGGCTACATGCCTCTGAACTGTGTTACAATGAGGCTCGAAGGCCTATTT
>APFE031560191.1:3210-16737 GCA_000404065.3 Pinus taeda | reverse complement strand
AAAGAAAGCGCCTATAAAAAACCCAGCAATCTAGTTGGGTTCCCTCCAAACGACATTGACGCTCGACAAAGGAAACAACCACGACCCCTTCTTGCAATACCATAAAATTACAGTACTTTCGATTGACATTCTAAACCAATACGGAAGGGCTTAAGGAAAACATATTTTTTGCCTCTTGCTAGATCATGTAAGGCCCACTGAACAAATCCAAGGTTGAAATAGGTGCATAGTAGTCCCTCTGTAATGAAAGCTCAGCCCACAGTCCTGGTCATAGACCCTCGATGACAATAGAGTGTAGAGTGAAGCTAGAAACCCTAATCCCTATTGGAAAATGCAATGTGGTAACTATTAATTCCAATTTTCCTTAACCTTAAATATTTCCTTGTTAACTTGGTTACTCTTCTTTTGTTCTCTATTAAGATCTTTTCATCAAACGAATGTCAAGAACAAAAATAGTAGCAACAAAGGACATAGAAATTAGGCTCTCAGCGAGGGAAAAACCCCTCCAAGGGGAAAACCTAGAAAAGTTATTTTCTTATAGAATCTGCTTCAAATGAGACAATAAAGACCCAAACACAACCAATTCCTCCTCTAAGTACTTTCAACAAGTTCTTCCTTGATTGAGCACCAACCAACTTCAAATTGCAGCGTTGCCCTGCCAACTTTAATACTACTTCTTCGACCTGCAACTTCAGCCTTATAGTAGCTACAAAAACCCTAATACATCTTCCTCTTAAGACCTTCCTTGAGCAAGACAGTTCCTCCCAAGGTCAATGAGGTCAAGACATATTAATTTTCCTTCTAGCAATAAGAGACTGCACTTCCTCTGACTACAACTTGGATCTCCAATTTATTCCTCCTAGTAGCTGTAGAAAACCTAAACTTTCGCATGTGTGAGAGAGAGATAGCCCAAAAACAAGTCTCCTTGTTCTTCTAGACCTTTGATCTTCTTTTATTCTTGCTTCCCAGTTATAGGTTGAACTTTTTCATTGAGATCAATCTTCTTGGTGAGTGGGTGACAAATCAAGTTGAACTGCTCCTTTATATAGCCTTTCCAAGGGGTCGAATTTTGTCCTTTAGGCTGAGTTGAAGTTGTCAGGTCTGACTTGTACTTTTGGAGTTTCTGAGACTTTCTAGACTAAAAAATAATTATTTTTCTAATTACATTTTGTTCGAAAGGGTCTTATAAACATGATGTTGACTCCTTTGACTGATGACAATAAATCCTAAGACCTAACAAACCCTATAAGCATGAAGAACATGCTTTTGCCTAGAAGACCATCAATAAGAAGCATGAAGAACATGCTTTTATCTAAAAGATCATCAATAAGAAGACCCATGATTTAATAATAGTAACTTTTTCTTTTATTCATTTTTTGTTACATAAGATACATATTGAAATGAGTACAACAACAATTATGAAGACTGGGACTAGTTACATATTCAACACTCCCTCTTAACTAGGGAGGTATTCATAATTGTACAACCAATACAACGTCATTCTCCAACTGAAGAGTTCTCATAAGAAGAATCAGATTGATAAGCCAACTATAAGCATCATCATTATATCTGGCACTGTCTCTGAGGACTAACTAGACAATCACTACTTCAATCAAGAGCATTATGTTGGGAGGCTTTATGTGTGATACAACACTACCTCTACAAGGCACATACCCCATCTAAATGTTCACAAGGTATGTCCTTTTAGGACTATTCTTATCCTAGATCTCCAATCCTTGAGTCATCAAAGAATATCGGTCCTCTTCAACCACTCTTATCTTGGATACTTGTCCTATCCTTAAAGAGTGTCGGTACCTTTCCTTTCTTGGATTATATATCCTCAAGGAAACCACAGATGATTATCTAATCCTCCACCATTCTCTTTTCATCACTTGAAGAAGAGAATTCACATGTGATGTTTGTTACCACTCAAACTAACAGGGGACCTAAGGGGGATCCCTAAAGGGAAAATGTTAGACCAAGGGTAACAAATGGAGACTTAGCCCGTTATCACATCAGCTAAGGCCCCCTTCTATTTACAGAATTTCACCGATGGGAGGAGACCTGGTATATTATGGAGTCACAGATGAAGGATAAGTCAATGAAAGGATGTGGAGTGACCCAAATAATCCCTTTCCTGAAAGTGTTATAAGGATAGAGCTTGCTTACTTTCTAACCAAGGTACAATGTCATATAGGAGAAGGAGGGGAGGATTTGAGGGTTAGGTTTATGGGATATGACTAGTGAAGGAGTTTCCAAATCCATAAAATACTTGTTGAAATTGGTATCCCGGATGGTTCTTGAAGAATTGTCTTTTTTAGGAACGGGACCACACGGGACCAAATGGACCTAGTCTAGGTCGATAGGAAGGAGTTTAGCAACCAATGGTGTCCTTATCCTAGACAAGGTATGGGAACGGATAAAAGAAATAATATTCACTTAAAGGTGTTGAATTGATCCAATAAGGTACTATCCTTTTGGGATGTTAGGGAAAAGTTTGATCTCGGAGCTAGGGCTAGGATTTTCTCACAACTTCACCATTAGAATGGCCTCAAATTTGGAGGAGGTCTTGAGGAAATACCAGCAAAGGAGGGGCTAGGAGATGGATTTTTTTGGAGGGCTAGTTCATCGAGAAAATGATGCCCTAGGCAACCCAACTTGGCTAAACCCAGGAAAATGTTAAAGAACTTGGTTTAAGGTGATCACCTTTTGGTACATCAGTGCCTCAGTCTTGGGAGAATGGATTCTATGATGAATACGAGTGAGGATCTTTGGTTTTTGATCAAGGAGGCCTCAATTCACATATTAATTTGTCAAGTCCCACTAACACAACCGGTTGACGATGGGCCTCGTTAGCAAGGCGACCCAGGATCAAACCTCACAGGGGGTGTTTGTGCCCGGTGCTAGGGGAGGAGACATGCTAAAAAATCCAATTAGCTTAAGGTTGGTGTGGCCCAGGCCGGGTGCAATCTCGGGTGACTTTCATGGATTAGATGCCCTTGGGTTGTGGCTCCTCAAGCAACAAGTAAAACCTGAAAGATCACAGACAACTTGACAAAAAATGTCACATATTAATTTTATATTAAGAATTGAATAAATTATACCTCTTATTATTCTTAATAGAAAGTATTTGATATTTTTATTTTATTTTTTAACTTTACTGTTGTCTTTGGACATTGAATATTTTATTATATACAACACAAAATATTTTATTTTAATATTTTTTATGTATATAGATATATATGAAGTTGATATTGACAAAAATTAGTTAACATAGATCTTCAAATAATTTATTTAAATCCCATGTTGAAATATTTTTGAAAAATATAAAATTGAAACATCTTAGTGACACTTTTTTACTTCTAATTATTTTATCTCTTTTTAAAGTTGTATGAAATTATATTACATCATGTGGACATTGAAATGTTTTGTCTATGATTAAGAGTGAGAGAAATATTTTTAACACATGGGGTTGTAATATCAACAACAAATCAAGTGACCATAGGGAGATTGAGATTATTAATGATTTATAATGCTTTTAAATAAAACTAACTAAACATACATATTCATTTTTGTTTTTTATAATTGTTTTTCTATTCAAAATATTTTATTTCGAAGTTGTCTATAATGCGACTTTTTTGAGATTCCGGTGACGGAATCCGGCAGAAGAAATTGAGGTTAAATCTTGATTTGTTGCCGTTAAAATGGTTTTTTAACTGCATATTTGGATTCAGCACCCTGAAAAACCCCTAGGACGCTTAGATTGCGCAGAAACTAGCTATCAAACTTGCGATTCCAATAAATTGTTGCCGGATTTTGACCGGAAAAACCCACCGGAAAAGCTTTCAAAAAGTCGCATTATAGACAACTACTTTTATTTCTATTCAAAATATATATATTTTTATTTGAAGAGAAATGCATATCAAACTCTATAATGAAAATGGATAAAATCATAATAAGTTGTAGAATGCCTTTTTCAACCCAATAAATCCAAAATCATTATTTTCTAAAAACATTTTTTTTTTAATTTTATTTCAATTTATCATTTTTACATTTTCCAATAAAGTGAATCTCAATTATCATTCACAACAATGAAGTGATCTATTATTTATGGAAAAGTATCGATAACAACATTGAAACAATTTATTATTTATTGAAAAGTTTCATTGAGGATGACGTACTACATGTGAACTCGTCTATCCATAGAATTTGTTAATAAGTGTAAAAATGTTTATAGCAGTGACATATAGCAGTGACGTATAGCTTACGATGGCGGGCATACACAAAAATTTTGATATTTTTTCCCGGTTCCTATGTCAAACTGAGGTCATCCAATATTGGGTGTCATAACTGGTTATAATGTCAGGTAATGCCATTTGATGTTTTTTTTTTAAATATCTTCTTTCCCTCAGCAGGATTACCAAGAATTTATTAACACATTTGCATTCATGTCTAGGTGCTCTGCGAGAATGAAAGGGCTATGTTCGTTGGACCTGTTCAGAGTAAGGGTTAGTCATTCAAGTAAATGTTCTTCTCTAAAAACTCTCAAAGTTATTGGGATTTGTTCCCCAAATTTTTGTCCAGCTTACGGCTGAGTGTTATGTATGACGTCTGCTACGGAAATTGTGTGGTCACGATTTTGGCCATGCTTTGGTTGTATTGTTGTGGCCAAGCCTGTGGCCAGGCCACATCATGGAATCTGTGGCAAAATCCGTTAATGAAATTAATTCTTCGTTTAAAGGTTTACTTGGTCAATTTCTCCCAATTTTGATTAATGGTTTGACCGGTTAACCATCTCATAACTATTTGTTCCTCTTATATGTAGAGGCGGTATGGATTCTTTATGCTAGGGGACTTCAGGTATATAATTTTCTAGCTCAGTTTGCCCTAAAATTTACTGTAGTTTTCCATGGTCTGTTTTGATTAATTTTTGTAATTATGTGTGTTAGTGAAATATTTTCTAACTGATACTTGATTTCATTGTTCCAAGTATGCTAAATTTTTGGATCTTGGTTCAATAATTGCATCAGGTTCTCTTTAAGCTCTTATTTGTCAGTGACTAAATTTGGTTGCAACCTTCACAAGTTGGGCGCACTTGTGTTAACTGGTCAACTTTTTTTTCCTTGAAAAAAACTCATATTTTTATTCATAATTGAAAATAAAATGCATTTTCTATATACACACTAAGATGTGTGCATTCACAAGGATCTACTCATATCCTTTTGTGGCAAAAATTGTCATTAAATATGCATAAAAGCATTCAAAAAGTGCGGCAAAAATCCATGAGAAGAAACTAAAAGCCAAAAAACCAGAAAAGAAAAAAAGAAAAGTTAATATATACAAGGGGGAAGAATCAAGTAATGGAGACACTTGACTTCCTCTTCTTTCCTTTCTTTTTATGGACTTGGAGCCATTCCCTAGCATTATGAACCATTGGAACCAGGAGCCAAGTCATTCACAACAACCTCAAAAGGATGCTCTTTGTCATAATATGAGTTATCTGATATATGGACACGTTTTGTGCCCATTGTACCATCCTCTTTGCTTATCACAGTTGTCTATAGACCTAAAGGGACCTAAGGACAATCTAGTACCAAAACCTTTGGAATAAGCGAGTCCAACCCAAATTGTGTCACGATATCCCCATCCATATTGGCATCTGATTTATCTTCTGATATTTCTTTGTTTTCTTCCTCTTCAGCATCTGAAGGAGGAAGTTATGGGAAATGTCATCATTTTGGTCTATTTAGCTATCCATTTTTCTTTTTTGGTTATCTTCTTAGCCAATGGACATGTGTTCCGCAAGTGACCTGTTTGAAAACATACTCAACATTGAAATATCATGTTCTCATATTCAAGAACTTGGGACCAGTGTAAGTCCTCATGTTTCAATGTTATTTGATCAGGTAGCCCCTTAGTAAGGTCTATCTCCAAACAAATTTTGGTGAATGTGAAGAGGCCATTCTATGTTCTTTCCTAATCCATTTTTTTAAATTTTCCCAATGTATTTCCTATGTCTTCAAAAACTTTGTGATGCCAAAAAGGAAGTGGGAGGTTTGAAAGCCTAACCCATACTGACATGGTTGTGACCACCATAGTTGTGGCATCAAAATCAAGGAACCATGGGGTGATAGATAAACTAGCTCTACCCCAAAACCATGGTCCTTCATTTTGAACATAATCCATATCCTTTTGTGTTTCAAACTGGACTATAAAAAATCCTTTAGAGCATAGAAAAATATCACAAATTATTGTCCAAGTGGTGAAAACCCACTAAAAGAATGCATCTGGTTTTGGCCAGTAGCCATTGAATCTGCAGGTAATGGCTTTGGACTAAAGAAGTGAAAAAATGGAAGTTACCTCTAGGTTTTTGATCTCCATGCATGGAGCTTGCTCCATTTTGTCCACTATGTAGGGTCATGGAATATTTTGGTTCAGTTATGTAGGTGCAATAGCCTTCCATTGTAAAGTTGAGACTGGGACCTTCCCTATTGTTGCATCCTTATAGGAAACTGATCCATTTTGTGTCTTGGAATCGGGTGCTCCTCCACGTAATCGAAAATTCAAGATAATGGATGAATTCTTGGGGATACAATAGTCTTTGATTTGTTCATCGTTCTAGAGCATCATCCCCCCATATATGAGACATTGATATTATGTATGAATTCCCCACTTAGATTCAATACTCTATTTTATAAAAATAACAAAGTCTATGGCTATGATCCAATACAGGGAGGATTCCCCAAGCATGTTTTTTATAAAATATGATATATATTTAGTTCTCCCCTTATTAGGGGTTTTGAACACGCCAAACAGATAGTGTGTTTGTCCCCAAACTTTGGTGATAAAATCACTCTGGGAACATATTCGTTGGCCAAAATCAACCCCTATATACACAAACAAAACATATGCAATACCACAATGTATTGACACTAACATAAATGGTTTAGCCCCAAAGGGCTCTCTCTCTAAATATGGTAAAGAAAGCGCCTATAAAAAACCCAGCAATCTAGTTGGGTTCCCTCCAAACGACATTGACGCTCGACAAAGGAAACAACCACGACCCCTTCTTGCAATACCATAAAATTACAGTACTTTCGATTGACATTCTAAACCAATACGGAAGGGCTTAAGGAAAACATATTTTTTGCCTCTTGCTAGATCATGTAAGGCCCACTGAACAAATCCAAGGTTGAAATAGGTGCATAGTAGTCCCTCTGTAATGAAAGCTCAGCCCACAGTCCTGGTCATAGACCCTCGATGACAATAGAGTGTAGAGTGAAGCTAGAAACCCTAATCCCTATTGGAAAATGCAATGTGGTAACTATTAATTCCAATTTTCCTTAACCTTAAATATTTCCTTGTTAACTTGGTTACTCTTCTTTTGTTCTCTATTAAGATCTTTTCATCAAACGAATGTCAAGAACAAAAATAGTAGCAACAAAGGACATAGAAATTAGGCTCTCAGCGAGGGAAAAACCCCTCCAAGGGGAAAACCTAGAAAAGTTATTTTCTTATAGAATCTGCTTCAAATGAGACAATAAAGACCCAAACACAACCAATTCCTCCTCTAAGTACTTTCAACAAGTTCTTCCTTGATTGAGCACCAACCAACTTCAAATTGCAGCGTTGCCCTGCCAACTTTAATACTACTTCTTCGACCTGCAACTTCAGCCTTATAGTAGCTACAAAAACCCTAATACATCTTCCTCTTAAGACCTTCCTTGAGCAAGACAGTTCCTCCCAAGGTCAATGAGGTCAAGACATATTAATTTTCCTTCTAGCAATAAGAGACTGCACTTCCTCTGACTACAACTTGGATCTCCAATTTATTCCTCCTAGTAGCTGTAGAAAACCTAAACTTTCGCATGTGTGAGAGAGAGATAGCCCAAAAACAAGTCTCCTTGTTCTTCTAGACCTTTGATCTTCTTTTATTCTTGCTTCCCAGTTATAGGTTGAACTTTTTCATTGAGATCAATCTTCTTGGTGAGTGGGTGACAAATCAAGTTGAACTGCTCCTTTATATAGCCTTTCCAAGGGGTCGAATTTTGTCCTTTAGGCTGAGTTGAAGTTGTCAGGTCTGACTTGTACTTTTGGAGTTTCTGAGACTTTCTAGACTAAAAAATAATTATTTTTCTAATTACATTTTGTTCGAAAGGGTCTTATAAACATGATGTTGACTCCTTTGACTGATGACAATAAATCCTAAGACCTAACAAACCCTATAAGCATGAAGAACATGCTTTTGCCTAGAAGACCATCAATAAGAAGCATGAAGAACATGCTTTTATCTAAAAGATCATCAATAAGAAGACCCATGATTTAATAATAGTAACTTTTTCTTTTATTCATTTTTTGTTACATAAGATACATATTGAAATGAGTACAACAACAATTATGAAGACTGGGACTAGTTACATATTCAACACTCCCTCTTAACTAGGGAGGTATTCATAATTGTACAACCAATACAACGTCATTCTCCAACTGAAGAGTTCTCATAAGAAGAATCAGATTGATAAGCCAACTATAAGCATCATCATTATATCTGGCACTGTCTCTGAGGACTAACTAGACAATCACTACTTCAATCAAGAGCATTATGTTGGGAGGCTTTATGTGTGATACAACACTACCTCTACAAGGCACATACCCCATCTAAATGTTCACAAGGTATGTCCTTTTAGGACTATTCTTATCCTAGATCTCCAATCCTTGAGTCATCAAAGAATATCGGTCCTCTTCAACCACTCTTATCTTGGATACTTGTCCTATCCTTAAAGAGTGTCGGTACCTTTCCTTTCTTGGATTATATATCCTCAAGGAAACCACAGATGATTATCTAATCCTCCACCATTCTCTTTTCATCACTTGAAGAAGAGAATTCACATGTGATGTTTGTTACCACTCAAACTAACAGGGGACCTAAGGGGGATCCCTAAAGGGAAAATGTTAGACCAAGGGTAACAAATGGAGACTTAGCCCGTTATCACATCAGCTAAGGCCCCCTTCTATTTACAGAATTTCACCGATGGGAGGAGACCTGGTATATTATGGAGTCACAGATGAAGGATAAGTCAATGAAAGGATGTGGAGTGACCCAAATAATCCCTTTCCTGAAAGTGTTATAAGGATAGAGCTTGCTTACTTTCTAACCAAGGTACAATGTCATATAGGAGAAGGAGGGGAGGATTTGAGGGTTAGGTTTATGGGATATGACTAGTGAAGGAGTTTCCAAATCCATAAAATACTTGTTGAAATTGGTATCCCGGATGGTTCTTGAAGAATTGTCTTTTTTAGGAACGGGACCACACGGGACCAAATGGACCTAGTCTAGGTCGATAGGAAGGAGTTTAGCAACCAATGGTGTCCTTATCCTAGACAAGGTATGGGAACGGATAAAAGAAATAATATTCACTTAAAGGTGTTGAATTGATCCAATAAGGTACTATCCTTTTGGGATGTTAGGGAAAAGTTTGATCTCGGAGCTAGGGCTAGGATTTTCTCACAACTTCACCATTAGAATGGCCTCAAATTTGGAGGAGGTCTTGAGGAAATACCAGCAAAGGAGGGGCTAGGAGATGGATTTTTTTGGAGGGCTAGTTCATCGAGAAAATGATGCCCTAGGCAACCCAACTTGGCTAAACCCAGGAAAATGTTAAAGAACTTGGTTTAAGGTGATCACCTTTTGGTACATCAGTGCCTCAGTCTTGGGAGAATGGATTCTATGATGAATACGAGTGAGGATCTTTGGTTTTTGATCAAGGAGGCCTCAATTCACATATTAATTTGTCAAGTCCCACTAACACAACCGGTTGACGATGGGCCTCGTTAGCAAGGCGACCCAGGATCAAACCTCACAGGGGGTGTTTGTGCCCGGTGCTAGGGGAGGAGACATGCTAAAAAATCCAATTAGCTTAAGGTTGGTGTGGCCCAGGCCGGGTGCAATCTCGGGTGACTTTCATGGATTAGATGCCCTTGGGTTGTGGCTCCTCAAGCAACAAGTAAAACCTGAAAGATCACAGACAACTTGACAAAAAATGTCACATATTAATTTTATATTAAGAATTGAATAAATTATACCTCTTATTATTCTTAATAGAAAGTATTTGATATTTTTATTTTATTTTTTAACTTTACTGTTGTCTTTGGACATTGAATATTTTATTATATACAACACAAAATATTTTATTTTAATATTTTTTATGTATATAGATATATATGAAGTTGATATTGACAAAAATTAGTTAACATAGATCTTCAAATAATTTATTTAAATCCCATGTTGAAATATTTTTGAAAAATATAAAATTGAAACATCTTAGTGACACTTTTTTACTTCTAATTATTTTATCTCTTTTTAAAGTTGTATGAAATTATATTACATCATGTGGACATTGAAATGTTTTGTCTATGATTAAGAGTGAGAGAAATATTTTTAACACATGGGGTTGTAATATCAACAACAAATCAAGTGACCATAGGGAGATTGAGATTATTAATGATTTATAATGCTTTTAAATAAAACTAACTAAACATACATATTCATTTTTGTTTTTTATAATTGTTTTTCTATTCAAAATATTTTATTTTTATTTAAAGAAGAATACATATCACGTCTACAATGAGCATGGATAAAATCATACTAAATTGTTAAATACATCTTTCAATAAAATAAATCCAAAACCATTATAAACAATATATCATTTCCCAAAAAAATTAATTTATCATTTTTACATTGTTTCAATAAAATGAATCTCAAGATTATCATTAACAACAAAATGAAGTGATTTATTAATGAATCCAAAGCCATCGTAAAAAAATATATCATTTTCAAAAAAAATCAAGTTATCAGTTTTACACTTTTCAATAAAGTGAATGTCAAGATTACCATTAACAACATTGAAGTGATTTATTATTTATTGAAAAGTATCGATAACAACATTGAAACGATTTATTATTTATTGAAAAGTTTCATTGAGGATGACATACTATATGTGAACTTGTTTATCCAGAGAATTTGTTAAAAAGTGTAATAATGTTTATAGCAGTGACATATAACGACGGTGGAGATCTATCAGTCTCGGTCGTACACAAAAATTTCGATATTTTTTCCTATGTCAAACTTTAGATTTCCAGTTTTCGATGGAGACGACGTCTCACTGTCATAATGGTTAGTCATTCATGTAAATGTTCTGTAAAAACACTGAAGGTTAATTACGGATGAGTGTTGTGTATGACGCCTATTATGGAAATTGTGTGATCACGATTTTGGCCATGCTTTGGTTGTATTGTTGTGGCCAGGCCATATTATGGAATCTGTGGCAAAATCCGTTAATGAAATTAATTATTCGTTTAAAAGTTTACTTGGTCAATTTCTCCCAATTTTGATTAAGGGTTTGACCGGTTAACCATCTCATAACTTTTGTTATTCTTATATGGAGGCGGTATGGATTCTTATGGATTCTTGAGGCTAGCGGACTTCAGCTATATAATTTTCTAGCTCTGTTTGACCTAAAATTTAATATATTTTTCCATGGTCTGTTTTGATTAATTTTTGCAGTTATGTATGTTAGTGAAATATTTTTTTGACTGACGCTTGATTTCATTGTTCCAGTACGCTAAATTATTGGATCTTGGTTCAATAATTGCATCAGGTTCTCTTCAAGCTCTTATATTGTTAGTGACTAAATTTGTTTGTAACTTTCACAATTCGCTCGCACTTGTGTTAATTGGTCAACTTTTTCTTCCTTGAAAAAAACTCGTATTTTTATTCATAATTGAAAATAAAATCCATTTTGTATATACACACTAAGACGTGTGCATTCAAAAGGATCTACTCATATCCTTTTGTGGCAAAAATTGTCATTTAATATGCATAAAAGCATTCAGAAAGTGCAGCCAAAATCCATGAAAAGAAACAAAATCCAAAAAACTAGAAAAGTTAATATATACAAGGAGGAAGAATCAAGTAATGGAGACACTTGACTTCCTCTTCTTTCCTTTCTTTTTATGGACTTGGAGCCATTCCCTAGCATTGTGAACCATTGGAATCAGAGCCAAGTCATTCACAACTTGGAAAGGATGCTCTTTGTCATAATATGAGCCATTTGAGATATGGACATGTTTTGTGCCCACCGTGCCATCCTCTTTGCTTGTCACAGTTGTCTGTTGACCTAAAGGGACCTGAGGACAATCTAGTACCGAAACCTTTGGAATAAGCGAGTCAAACCCAAATTGTGTCGCGGTATCCCCATCCATATTGGCATCTAATTGATCTTATTGTATTTCTTTGTTTTCTTCCTCTTCAGCATCTAAAGCAGGAAGTTATGGAAAATGTCATCATTTTGGTCTATTTAGCTATCCGTTTTTCTTTTTTGGTTATCTTCTTAGCCAATGGACATGTGTTCCGCAAGTGACCTGTTTGAAAACATACTCAACATTGAAATATCATGTTCTCATATTCAAGAACTTGGGACCAGTGTAAGTCCTCATGTTTCAATGTTATTTGATCAGGTAGCCCCTTAGTAAGGTCTATCTCCAAACAAATTTTGGTGAATGTGAAGAGGCCATTCTATGTTCTTTTCTAATCCATTTTTTTAAATTTTCCCAATGTATTTCCTATGTCTTCAAAAACTTTGTGATGCCAAAAAGGAAGTGGGAGGTTTGAAAGCCTAACCCATACTCGCATGGTTGTGACCACCATAGTTGTGGCATCAAAATCAAGGAACCATGTGGTGATAGATAAACTAGCTCTACCCCAAAACCATGGTCCTTCATTTTGAACATAATCCAGATCCTTTTGTGTTTCAAATTGGACTATAAAAAACCCTTTAGAGCATAGAAAAATATCACAATTTATTGTCCAAGTGGTGAAAACCCACTGAAAAAATGCATCTGGTTTTGGCCAGTAGCCATTGAATCTGCAGGTAATGGCTTTGGACTAAAGAAGTGAAAAAATGGAAGTTACCTCTAGGTTTTTGATCTCCATAGATGGAGCTTGCTCCATTTTGTCCACAATGTAGGGTCGTGGAATATTTTGGTTCAATTATGTAGGTGCCTTCCATTGTACAGTTGAGACTAGGGTCTTCCCTATTGTTGCATCCTTATAGGAAACTGATCCATTTTGTGTCTTGGAGTAAGTGCTCCTCCATGTAATAAAAAATCCAAGTTAATGGGTGAATTCCTGGTAATCCCTTAGTCTTTGATTTCTTCACAACCCTAGAGCATCCTCCCCCCATATATGAGATGTTGAAATTTGGTATGTATAAAGTTAAATCTAATTTAAAAGTGACTTTAAGTGATAAAGTTACTAAAGTCTAATTTTAAATTGACTTTAATAAAGTTAATGTAAAATTAGAAAGGAAAAGTGACTTTGAAAATAAATGACTAAGTGGGTCTTTATTAAAGTGGGGTGAGTTAAAAAATAAAAAGTGAGATTTAAATGAGCATTTAATCTCAGCCCTAGATCTCAATCTATTTCAGCCATTGGATTTAGAGGTTACCCAAAGTCACTTAAGATTAGAT
>APFE031560166.1:159777-174348 GCA_000404065.3 Pinus taeda | reverse complement strand
AGGTTTCGGTTTCAGGTCCTACCGTATGTAATCTCTCAAAATTCCCTAAATGCAATCTATATGCCAAAACATGTCATTTCATTCGATGAATGCTAATTACGAGAGAGAGTTGAAGAGCCTTCATGCAAAATGAAACGATCAGAAAACAACAAAAGAGCTTCCATAATGCAGCTAATGCAAATTAATAAACTTTTCTTTAAGATCACTAAATCACTAATCGAAATGAAAAGTTCAAATTTTCATTAACTAATTCGAAGCAAAAGAGATTTTTCTTTTCGATGATGGCAAAATGCACTACACAAATTTGAGAAATAACACAAGAAAATTCTATCCAATACAAGCACGTTCAGTTCCTTAAATCACAAATCAAACATCTAAAGAACCAAAAAGATCCCAAAGACAACAATGAGCCATGTGATCTAGGCTCATAGTGAGACGAAGCAGAATTCAAGTGAAGAAAAAGAAAGTCACCCAAATAACGCAACAACATGATTCACAACTACCAAACATGTGTAAGGGAGCAAGCAAAAGAGTCGACTGGACCACAAAAAGATCAAAACGCCCAAGGAAGGCTCGATTCACAAGGCCACTAGATGCCTTAGGGCTAGAAACATGAAAACGATAGAAAAAAACAAACACCCAAAGGGTAGCGATCAAAGCCAGTCAAATCACACTCCAACACACTCAAGTAGTCTGAAAAAGCTACTTAGGAAAAAACCAAAGCTCAAAAAGTTCACAGCCAAGCAAACATCAAAAGTTTACAAGCCTCGCGCGACCTTCAGGCTACAACAAGCGCCTTTCAAGAATTGGTGCAGGTTGTAAATGTGCAACTTCCGCCAACTAGCATGACTGTCATGCTATAAACTAGTGCCAGCCGAGTTTGCTATGGAAAAATAAAAACAAAAGAGCTAAGGCAAAACCAACGATACCTAAGTACACCAAGAGGCAAGAAGCAACACAAGCATTCAACCCATAAAGCTAACAAAGCAGGAGAAACAAAGGAAATAACCAAGAAACAAGGCAAGTTCCAAGCCGTTCATTTCGTAAACCAAACCGGAGATGGACTGAAGTAGCGTTGATCTACTTCGCTAATGCAAAGCAATAGTGTTTTGAAGGCTATCTGGCCAGACTTCAGGCTCCGTCTAAATTTTACAAATCAAGCAACAAGACAAGATAAACAAACAAGGCAGCGTGTAGGATCAATTCACAAACTTTCTAGACCTTGTCAAGACATCCCCAGTGTGCAGAAACCTAGTTCCAGCACCCTCCCATACTAGCTTGGGTGAGACCTCAGTCCGTGCTTTGCTAAATGTTTCCGAAATGGCTGGTAGTTTCGGGATTTCTTTGGCTAAAACACTCTGAACCTGGGTCAGGCCCCTTCAAGACAACACTTGTGATCCTAGATTCGATAACTAAATGTTGGAATTAGAGTACATATAATTCCACCAACATTTTTGGCATCGTTACTGGGGAGGTGATAAAGGGATTAGAGAATAGTTTCTTTCACAAGTTTTCTACATGATCTTAGTTGCAGTGCAACTAGAAGGTGGAGAAAGATGGTAAGACATGAGTGAAGAGCCATGCATCCTCTTTGGTTTGGGGTCGCTCCAAAGTCTGGTTGTCTCCAATTGATTTTTAATTTTCTTTGTTCATATGCGTAGAATTAAAGGTAGGATCCAAAGCCTCATTTTTATTTGTTTTTCTTTTCAAGTGTGTTTTCCTTTAGTTAGATTCATGAAAGTAAGACAAGACTACCTTGTATGAATAGATAAGTTGGTGACAATAGGGTCTTAGTAGCATGGTAGCACTTCAAGTACATGATTGGTTTTCTTGTATCTATTTTAAGTGTGTGTCATTTTTATTTCTTTAGGACTTTTAGATTTTTCGGTGCTCTAAGAACTCCATCCACTAATCCAAGTGCAGGGCGAGGATTAGAACCCAGCAAAACAATGTTCAAGGATGATCAAAAATTTGAAATAAATTTCTCAAATCCTAGCAGCAGCCAAGATTTCTTCTTCTCAGGAAGAACAAATCTTTATAGTAGTCAAGAACTTATCTACCTCCCTAGAAGTGATAGAAAAACAAAAACTCCATGAACCACATTCAGAAGAATATCTTCAACCTTGCAAACTTGTCGAGAAAACTAAAGAATCATGGACCACATGCAATAGAGATCAAGCATTAGAACCTAATAATGAATAATTTTTTACGTGCCTATCTGCGGATCCTCTGAGCACACAAGAGGATAATCATCTAATGTTAGAATATCGGCATGGCACGATAAAGGAGGATATATTAAATGAGCCAAATAATAGGTAAACCAAGAGCATTTTGATTTTTCGAAAGTTGGTTTCAAGAAACTATAAGGCCATACCACTCCTTCATTGAATATTATATTCTAAACTTGAGTATGAATGCATTTTTATACTTGTTACGCACATGTTTACATTGGAAATAATAATATACTTGAGGAGAGTATTTGTTTTTCTCAAGTAGAGTAGGATAAAAAATAAATAAATGTTGCATATAATAGCTAGTTTAGTTCTAAAATGTAATGTAACATCTTTCTCATTTGTTTTGTATAAGTGGGGATTTTAATAGCTAAACAAGAATTAGTTGAAAATGGGAGATCTATGCCTGTATTTCATATTTATGTTGGGGCCTCTTTCAGCTGCATATTGTTTTAATGAGGATTGTCACTCAGTCTTATTTCTAATTGTGACATGGTTCAACTATTAATTTTCTTTCTCGCTTATCCTTTTCTTCTAATAGTTATATTTGTTTATAGTTTTTCTTTTCAATAAAGTAAGCTATGACCATCATATTTGAAATCTCATGTGAAGTTGGAAATGATTGCATTGCAACATCATCTGGTATTAAATATCAATTATTTGGTACCTACTTTCAGCTAATCCATACCCATAATTCTAGTACAGTTTGATATTTTGCAAGACACAGCAAGATTCAAGGATATTATTCATTTGGGATGCTTAGAGACTAGAAGAATATTTTCAAAAGTGGAAAAGACATATTTATCAATGGAATGGAACATGTAGGGGAGTATTTGATGATATCTTTATTTTTTCTTATGTTGTTAAAAATGATGCATTCATGCTTTATCATTAAGACCACTATTTCAAAAATATTATCGAACAAATAGTCTTTTCCATAAAACTTGAATCAAATAATAATTCCAAACTATTCATAGCTTATATACCTTGTCTTTATTTTATTTTTTTGAAACTTCATTTATCTTATTCATATAGATTATTGATTATCAATACAAAACAATTTCTCAAAATATAGTTACCAAAACATAGTAAGGGGATTATAACAAAGTTAAGAGGTCTATAAAATGATACAGAGGAAAAATAAACTTGAATAGTATAATCGTGACACCAAATCATGATCACTGAGCATCTTTATTAAGACTTGCAAGAGAGTTACTTAAGACTCTACTCGTAGTGGAGCACTACTTTAAAAAGCGAAAGCATACAGGAAAACTACGATTAGTAAGACTTTAGGTGTCTTTTGGTTATTCTTTGGTTAGTTTCATCCATCTCACATTAAAATTACTCATTCATGATATTTCCTTTAGGTACCTATAAGTACCTTATGCATCTAAGACATGTAGGTAATTTAAGCCACTCTGAAAGGTTTCATCTTATGCCTTTAAGGGGCTTTTCTCCCCCATCTACCAATTGCAAAACAAATATCCTCAATATAAAACTAAAATGGTAGGAAACATGGGACTAGATCCTTCAGTGTAAAATATGTTTAATAGGTTAACTCTTCGAGGCTATGGATGCTTACTGGTAGCAGGTACTGAACTTTGATATCACTAGGCAAACACATCAAGGTTATGGATGCTCACGGGCAATGGGGCATTCTACCTAAAGAAGTGTCAGCGAAACCATGACTTTTGTCTATATGTATGATGGTGTTGATGGTGCTGGACTCACCAAAATTTAGGGGATCTCCCTAATATGAAGTCCCAACAAGACCTCACAACGTTTGGTGTAGTAATCGCATATGGTATGATGGCCTAGTCATTATCTTAAAGATATGCCTTATTTGTTGCTTGTCAGCACATGAGAGTCGTATACTTTGTCTTCAAAGAGTGAGGTCCATGTGCTTGGTGAGTGCTTAGTGTAACTTGTGTCCAAGTTCTTTCACTACAGAGGGATAAGGTGAGAGAGATTCACAAGTCGAAAGGGAGTAGTCCCAACTCAGTTGGAGACACACCACACAGCAGGATCTACACAACTTCTGATAGAGTAGTCCACACGGATCTGATAGTCACAAACACAATGCAAACAGACAACACGTAAAACACCTAGTGAAATAGTCCACATGAGTGCGACGTTTGTTATAAAAAAATTACAAGAATGAATCTGTCTAGTGTCTCGCAGAGTGTCCACATGGGCGAGACAACGATAACAAATGATATAACACAATTCCAATAGTATATGCACTAAAACAAATAAAATAGTTCAACTATATTAGTACAGGTTAAAGTAACATGCATTACAAGGATCCAAAGAATAGTCTTACAGACGAATATGATACATGTTTGAAAATGGGTTGGCCTATTAAGAGGCTTTCTAAATTAAGCAGAAGTTCCAAGACACATCCGTACACCATACATCACTAACCCCGATAGTAGGGCATTCGAGCCACTGCTCACTCCTCAAATAAAATACTATAGACTCTGAAGACTATGTGGGAGGAACCAAGGTGAATAGTCTTTCACATGTACAAATGAGGGGTATATATAGTCAAGGGTGAAACTGACAATTTTGACTGTTTGACTTCCTTCATGATTATTCAACTTACATGATTCTTCGACTTCATCTGTGGGTCTCTTAGAATTCCAGGTTTCGTTACATTGATTACACATTTAACACCCAAAGTGGTGATGTGGTCGAGGTGACTCATGACACAACTCGACATGGCATTGCTGGTATGCACATGATGGCTATGTTGTTCGTGTCAAGTTGTTATGCTATTGAGTGATGAGTTTGCTCGTGCTATACCATAGCTTCACCTCCTCATGGAAAAGTTTGTGGAGTCTTAAATGGTCTTAGTGTTTGCTTGATGGTTCATTCATGTGCATGTGTCTCCTTCGCTTGCTACTTGTTACACTTCATGTGTTCGTAGAACAATGAGCAAGCCTTCTAGCACGCACTCCTTTTTCGTATCGTTCGTCACCGGGCCATGTCTTATCCATGTACCCATTCCTGCAATCACTCATGACGAGATGACATCAAATCCAAAATTCCTCTAGTCTACCATGATGCATTTCATTTCATTTCCAAGTGTAGGTGACTCGGAGAGAAGACAAGGCCCTAAACTATCGCAGAGCACATGTCAGGCATAGATGCAAGGCCCAGGGGCACTATCGGGAAAAAGAACGTACAGGTAAATGAGAGGTTGGGTTAAGTAGTTTGGAACAATATTGACATCTATGGGATTTAGCTTAGGTTGGAGCTCGAACTGCACAATTTTTCCAGGGAAGCTAGTGTGGGCAGTAGGAGTCGCTGGGGTGAAAATTGTGTAGATTTCCAGAGGATGTCAGGATCGTGCTGTGAGACTTTCTGGCCAGAACTCAATAGATCTGAGGGGAAGTCATGTGGGACATGTTTGCATAGTTTATGGGTTGAGTGAGGTGTTGGGCAACCAGTGGACTGTCCATGAAAATTGTGCAATTTTTAGTAGTGACAAGCAGGCTCACAAGGGGACTAACTGAAAAAATGCACAATTTCCAGAGACTGTATAGTGATAGGCAGCGGGTGCATGTCCCTCTTGTCTACAAAATTTATTCAGGTAGTGCAAGTAGATAGGTTGACATCTTCTACACAATTTTTGGGAGGAGTGCATGTTGTGGAGGTAAATCCCCTCTCCGGACAGAGGCGATCCCACTAGCCTAAATGGGGTCTAGCAATAATCAAACAACACTAACACGCAGGTTCCTAATTACAAAGTAAAGACCGATGATGAGGGCCTACCTTGAATCCAATGCTAGTATTCATAGAAGAGTCGTCACTCCCGTTCTTTCGCTTCAACTGGTCACAATCCTCACGATCATCGTCAATAGACACCTGCACATGCAAAGAACAAGACAAATACAAGCATAAAATACAAGAAATGCAACTATGTATCAGTCAGAAAGGATACAACTCAATCATCATTATAAAGACAATATGAGTGGAACCATAATGATAGTCATCTATTATTATTGATAAACAAAAGAGAATACAACCAAGTTCTGACGTCAAATCCTCCTTTGGCTGGGTGATCAACAACACATGCTTTGCAAAGCTTGTAGGGGATGGGGAACAAGACTCTCTCTCCTTGGTTACTTGCACATGGATCTCCTCCTTAAAAATGTAGCCTTATTGGGATGAACAAGGCCTCTTGTAGCATGAGCTTAGTAATTCTCAGACTTTGGGGCTTAGAATTTGGAGCTTGGAGAGTAGAATTACTAACTAGCTTGTCAAAGGCAAAGAGACAAGCTTATATAGAGGGAGGAGAACGAGATAAGATCATCCAAAAGATTCATGGGATTGTCCTTATCATTAGGAAGCTTCCATGAGAGGTGGAGAACTACTTCCCTTCCATGGAGATTCGAAGCCCAACTAAATTAACTCAAATTGGAATCAGTTCATGAATAGGTTAGGAAGAACCTTCGCAAGTTGGTTTGTTAAAAAATTTACCCAACTGGGTTAGTGCTAGTGCGACTCTGATATAGAGCGCCAGCTAGCGTGCCCTATTTGGAGGATTTCCCCCATTGGCACAAGTGATACACTGTTGAACAACGCCAATGGAAAAAGGGCTATTTTTATGGGTATTTAGCAGAAGGTGTCTTCAAGGCATATGAAGTACATACTCAAGGGGATATAATGTAGGCATTTTCAAGTTATGTCACTTCTCACAAGTCCTGGAATAGGTCCTCCAATGTGTGGGAGAAGGGGTAATAGGGACGGTGACAAAAATACTGTGTAACAGTGCAGCCCTGCATCACTTCCCAAGTCAATTTCTCCAGCTAACTAGCAGTCTGAGATAGCTTCTTCGGAAACTTCTACGCTATTTTGGGTGACAGTCACTCAGGTTAATTCTAAGATTGTGTAGTGCACACTGCCTAGAAGGAAACCTCAAGCTCTGTGGAATTTTTGGCAACAATGCTTCGTCAGTGAAGGCTTAGATTGCACAGTGCAACTCAGTGGAGGTCTGGCTAATGGAGGGTCTTCCGATCGACAGATATTTGGAAATATGGTTAATTGTGTGAGTGAGTGAACTTATGTATACATGACCATGCGAACACACACTTAACATGACTTGACAGCTCAAACCAATGAGATAACATGTCTTAGTTTGACTGACTATGGGACTATCGAATGGTGAAGGCGAAAAGTGCAACACTTTCGATAGACCTTCGGATGATTGTGACAACACTTGCGTGACAGTTCTTACAACATTGTGTTTAAGTGTGATGGGTTTTTACATAGTCGAAACAAATCATGCACACAAAGATAAAGCTTCAATATCACCAAAACAAGGTCACACGCATGACATATCAATCAACATGCCGAAGAAGACAGTTGGTCAAATAAGTGAAAAGAAAGCAAGACATGGAGAGGAAATGCGTGGAATGAATATTGTAGTTTCACACATACATGTTACTGAATACATGATGTATGACACTGATAAGTAGTCTTGCAAACTCAACTAAGAGGTGTACTTCAAAAGGTGTTCTTTACTTACAATAATTACCCTTTAGATGATCATGCATCTGACGAAGTTTGCATGAGGTCCTGATCCTTTACCATCACTTAGTTTCTTAGTTCTTCTCCTCAACTCCTTGGGAGTGATCTCAGCATGTCAACATTTCCTATAATCACTGAGACATAGATCAACAAAGCTTGAACAAACAATGACTACTACTGGAATGAGGCCCTGGGAGGTCCATCTATGCAATTTCTGAATGAAAGACAAATAGGACAGCTTGAAAAACACTGTGAAGTTTTGAGGCATAGGACACTACTATGGGAAGGGGGTCTTGGCAGTGTTATCCTCCACAATATCCCAACGCTAAGAAGGGAAATCAGAGGTAACCTCAAACTAGTTGCGGTTCAGCAACTAGCCCTGCTAAATGAGAGATGGTTCTCTCTATGAATTCACGACTGATGATGACAGGAATGGAAAAGGATTTTAGGCTAGATATGTTAGGCTCAAGTAGGGTTTTGAAATTTTTACATTTTTATGTTGGACAAGGGATGGAAACCAGATAGCTAGGTCAAAGGATCAAAGGGTTACAACAACAAAGATATAGAGGAGCAAGGTAGCACATGAAGAAATAAAAAGGTCTTAATGAGCATGAGCACATGAATTCATTAAGTTAGAAGGAGAATTACACAAAATGATATTCCCATAAAAACATAGCTTTATGCAAAGAATCATGTTTATAAACTTTAAGGAAAACCACTAGATAAACAAAGATGTGAAAGGAGATGTGCATATTATTCAAATAAAACTAAAACAGAGAAAATACATCATCACAAAATCACTACACATGAATTCCTATATAATATCTGCAAATTTCTCCTTTTATTTCCTAAATAAAGTGTCCAAGTACAAGCTACAAATGTTCTCTTCTCTGATGTCCAACCTGTTCTAGGATTGAGAAAACGATACATATAGATCAAAAAAACATCTCACTTCTCTTAGTGGCCGAATCCATGAGTCTAGGAACTAATACATGAGGTGTTCCAACCAAACCCTAATGACTAGGGGGGTTAAAACAACTCCTCTAATCAAAATTTGACTCAAACCACACTCATTAATGAAGCCTAACTTTACATAAAAAAATGAAAAATTCTATTTACCCATACATCATAATTACATCAAGGTTAATCAATTACACCATAAAAATTTGAAACCAAATGATAAAAATAAAGAAAAGTTGTCACAAGAAAAAACGCTGAAATCAGCCAAAAACGCAGCAAGCTTGGAGAAAATGCAGCGAATTTGGGAGAACTAATTTTTGAAGGCCTTCTTGAAGTCCAAATTCTGATCTTGATGGCTCATTGGAAAGTTGTGGATGTCTTCTATATTATGGACTCTTAAAGATATTAAAAGGGTTACTTATATCCCCTCAAAATTTCATCCTCCCACATGTACTCTCAGAAACACAGTGTGGTCTTCAACGGGAGGGAAAAATTGTGACTTTTAGGTGGTTTTTGGCCATTTTTACTTGTCAAAACCTACTTAAAGTCTACTCCCTCAAGCTATATGTGATATATAAGTCATGTCAAATCTAGATGTGCAAACAAATGTGATTTGGAGCTCCCTAATAGGAGCACAATGTGGGGCACGTTGCACTTTTGACTCCATGACTGTGTCAAAATGTACAAAAATTCACAAAAAACAAAAATTTCTCCAAAACTCCTCTAAATTGGTTTATGAAGTCCTCGAGTGCTATGATATGTTATGAGGGAGGCATTAGCAAGAAAATCCAAATTTACCTTCCCTTTTTTCTTGATTAGGGTTTCATTGAGTTTCTCCTTCAACTGCTTGATCTTAACCCTGGAAACCTAATTTCTTATGTAGTAATGAGAAGCCATGTGTATTTGTAGTGTGTTGTCTCTATTGTCCTTCCTAAGAAGCTTCTCCAAATGAAAATTTACCTTATCAAGCCAAAACTCTCTATTCTCATTCATTTATGCTACAATTAGGTCAATTGAAGTCATTTTCTCTCTTTGTTGTTGAAGTGTTCTTTTAAGGCCTCTAGTCCTTGGCCTTTTCTTTATCACCTTTTCCTGATATTCATATGAATCCTCTACATCAATCACTTGTTTTCCTTTTATATCCTCTTTTCCAGCATCAACCTCATACTTTTCCAAGGGTAGTTGTTTTACTTTCAATTGCTGATTTTCCTACTCTAGAAATTAAATCATGAAATTGGCCTTTAAAAAACTATCTTTAAGCTCTTTTATCTCAAAATATTTCTCCATGATGACCTTATATATTGTCTTATGCTCCTCATTAACCTTCAAGTCAACCATGTCAGTTTCAAGATGAAATGGTTCCTCATATTGCAATAGTGCCTCATGCTATGATTGTAATCCATGCTTTGTTGATGTTGTTGATGTAAGGTTGGCCCCTTCCACAATATGTGGATTAAACACAAGCCTATTAGCTCTCTGATATGTTTGAATTCCCTCACGCCTAAGTATCCTCTGAATTACATGTATGCTAGATTAGCCACTATTCACATGATTAGATGGTGTTGATGGTGTACTTGGACTTGTAGATTGACCAGTAGAAGACAACAAGACATCTGACTAAATGAATGTCTCCTAAGTGATTTTATTCTAAGAGAGTTGACGCAATACAATAATTTTTATGAAGTCATGGTGAAAAAGGCTTTTTTGGTGATCATTATGTCTATGTTTCACCTTCTTTGCCATTTTAGCCAAGCTTTTGTAGAGGTAGTAGGATAGGTTTATTGGCTTTACCCCTATGAAATGCATGAGCAGTATAACATGATATTTGTACAGTCTAGAAAATATTACCTCACATGTAAATTACTTGATAATAACCCTCATCAGTGGAGAAAATTTTTCAAGGAGTTTTCCAAAAGGAAAAACCTTCTTAATGTTGTGTTTGTAGTGGCCTCTGATGAAAGGTTGATAGTTTTATAGATCCATGTCCTAACTCTTAAACTATTTTTCTCCACTGTTGGATATCCCTATTTCTACTGTTATGACTTTAGTTGAAATAGTGAAAGTAAGACCTGCAATAGTGATGTTATCTCTCTTCAAATGAGTGGCAAACAAACTAGTCAATTTGGCATGGTATTTGACCCTTTGAACTAGCTCACAAAACCCTAAACACCCTACAATCTCAAATCACTTCTTAGATAGTGGGGAAGACATCAGATCCTTAGTGTTTATTGCTTCATATCTCAAGGTTTGACCTCCTTTGTTATAGGGATTCCTTTCCTCGTCAATTTTGACTGTGTGCAAGTGAAAACCCTAATTAGGAAAATAGGGGAACAGATGAGGGGATAAGATGGAGGGTTTAGGGAAGGGGAAAGAGGGTAGGAAAATTTAGGGAGGTAGGTAGGGATGTTGGGAACGTTTGGGAAGTGAAATGGAATGAAATGAGTGTATGATCTGGTGAGGAGAAATTTTATACAGTTCAACTAGGAAAACTTTGAAAACACAACATATGGGAAAATTTGAAGATAGCACCATGAAGTCAAGGAAAACAGACTTATGGAGGGGTCAATAGAATTTAAATTGCCTATAGAAATCTATTGAAACCTTTAATTACTCTATGGAAACATTTAAAAACCATTTTGTGACTGTAGCAGAGAAAACACAGTGAATTTTTGTGTAGGAGAGAAAACACAGTGTATGTCTTAGAAAACACAGTGTGGGTCCTCAAAAACACATCGTGGCTGTTTTGATTGCCTTTTGGAGTGTTTCTGCCAGCAAAATTTTGAGGAAATTATTTGTTGGTGAATGAGAGCTCTCTACCAATGAATGTAAGAGAGATAAATGGAATAAGATGGTTTTTATAGCTTGTTAAAGTCAATTTCATAACGGTAAGGTGGCCCACCATATATTTTCATTTTGCTTCTAGAAAATTTTTAGATTTGGAACTTTCATATGTAGCTTTAGAACATTGAACTTATTACATCATTTTGAGTAATTACACTTTGAAACAAAACCATTTGAGAAAACCCTATCACTACTCCTTCATTTTCCGATTTTATGAATGACATGATAGTTTTGATGGCTCTAACCCTAATGACCTAAAGGTCACATTGAATTGATTGGAGACCATGGTGATATGGCTGAGATGATCATGATGGCCTTTCAATGATGGCACATTCAACTAAGTGATGGCAATGACCAGAACATGAAAATTTTGAAGGAGCGACAATAGGCATAGACACACTAGACAGTGACCAAATTTTATTTTGAAAGCCTATTGAGATGATTAAAATTTGACTCAAGACACCTAACACAACTTTGTAAGAGCTTATTTGATCATTGGTGATAGGAAGAAATGAATGACACTAATAGGGAGGACACTTCTGCGCAATTTATAAGTGCAATATAGCCTAGGCAGCTAAGAGGAAATACTGCACAGTTCCTAGATGCAAGGCACTACTGCGAGATGGGTTTCGGGAGGACACATCTATGCAATTTCATGTTGTAAGGTAGATTGAGTAGCTGAGGGAAAATACTTCCCAATTTCTAGAGAGTGGGTTCTAGCTGGGGAAGGACACTAGCGGAAACCACTACATAGTTTTGGATTCCAAGGGATGTTGGGGTCTCCACTCACTGCGGAGTTCCAGTAGAGAAGGGAGGAAGTGTCATGCGGAAAGAGTTATTTTTGCAGACAAAAATAACCTCCCTAGGAGTCTAAGACTCTCTAGTGACAAACAAACCAAACAAGAGCAATCCTTCTCTAAACACACATTATTCTATGAGAGATCAAGTGTTTTCAGATCTTACCTTAGGTCCAACGCTTGTTGTAGCAGTCCAGCCTTGCTGATCCAGATGAGCTCCTCCTTCACTTTAAGACCTGCATACACTAACAAAGCAAACGATTACATAACACCTGAATATTCATCATAAAACAAAGCATATTCATCACATAGACAAAGGAGTACATGAAATAATTCATTAACAACAAATCATTGAGAAGAATGGACTTATTTGTATTAAGGAACCAAAAAAGGAACCATTACAACCTGAGCCTTGGTGTTGTGCAAGCTCGTCCCAGGGTCCAACAAGAGATTTCCTCTACTTTGACAAGCTCACCCACTCCCAATATGGCAACAAGGAAGGATAGTGATCTCTCCTCACAAGTCAACAATGGAAGTCCTAATTCCAGCAGCATTTACCCTTAGAATGTTCAGCTTTCAACCTCCCCTCCTCTGGCCCAATGCCTGTATTTATAGTATTCTAGAGGAAGTTATTTAGGTCCAACATCAATGGGATACTCCCTCTTTTGGATGGGGTAGCTGCTCTCTTGATGGGATAAGTTCCTCTATCATAGGGATGCATGAACCATCTGGAGGCGCTCAATACACGTCAAACACTCTTCTAGAAAGCTCTAGGAGTGACCACAAGTAACTTTTTTAAGATGAAACTCGCGCCTTTTGACCTTTACAGGAGTACGCACCCATCCCTTGACTTAAGAGCGTACAAGTACGCAGGTACAATGAGCTTGGGATGCGTACACGCAGGCAAGGTAGAGAGAACCTGCGTACCCAGAGATAAACATGATTTTTAATGACTTTCTCTCTATTTTGAAGTTTGACATGGAGAGCAGAGGTATAAGGCTTGACAAGGAGGATAATATGACTATTGATGGAGCCATATTAACTGCAGATAGTCATGGTGACAAATTTCAGTGTAACAGATTGCCCCCTAAAGTGCCTGTAATAGATAAGGGTTTTATATCATATAGGAAGGGTGAAGTACTTTATCATTTCGAAGATTATCTCGTGGAGAGCCCGGTCAGAACCTGCAATTTTCAACACAAAATACATGTATAAGATCATATCATCGCTGAGGTAGGCATTCCCATACTCAGATCCAAAACTTTAACTAACAGACTAACTACTCTGATACAGGAATGATTTCATAATACATCATAATTATAGACTCGTGTAGACACAGTATGGGCGTAGCCATCTGTTTATGATTGGTCTACAACATAATGAATAAAAAACTCCTCCTGGATGGTGGAAACTAGATCCAGGGTCTTCATCTCTACTTCCCGAATTGGTACGATTCTAGCCATGTGAAATAAATGAGTCGATGTCGAACATGGTAGAAACCACTTGATTACCAGTCAATGATGTAAACTGTTAACAAGCGTGAGAGAGACCACCAGTAATGTCAATGGTCCTCAAAGTACCCAGCACAATCCATGAGATGTGAATGAATGAGTCGATGTCGAACATTTCATGGAATCCTTCAATCGCAAGTCAATGATGAAAACTGACGTCGAAGGCGAGAAACCTGCCATTGATGCATGCAGACTCCAAGGTACTGACGATTTCTAAATCAACTTTCTAGATAATGTGCTGATGTCGATAGAAAGCGATCCGTCGCAGGCAAGCCCGCAACACGAAATCATAGTTCAAGTTGAAAAAATGTTGCTGCAAGGACTGACTCAATGATGACATGATGAATGATAGGTATTTTGCGGTTGAATGTTTTGTTTCAGACCTCTTGAACACATAACAACACAATAGATGGTTTGGTGATAAATGACTCAAAGTCGACTCCCATAACCCGGCTAAAAAATGTCAAGTGATTTTGGTCAACTGTGAGATAAAGGATTTCCCAACCCAGGTGAATGATAAGTGTCGTGTTCAAGAGTGGTAGTAAGGTTTTTCTTGAGACAAAAGGATATCAAATAGGTTCATTCTTCTCATTTTTCCCCCACCATTTCTGGCGAGTACCTCTTTATTTTTTTACAAGATTGAGGAGGATAACATGTGCTTGTTTGTAAGCTCATCCTTCGGATGAGTCCAACTTA
>APFE031560166.1:146241-156935 GCA_000404065.3 Pinus taeda | reverse complement strand
TTGTGAAGTAATAGCTCTACAAGATCCAATCCCACAACCAGGTATAGCCAACAAATGTGATTTCACACGGTAATATGTTCTTTTGAAAGAAATGTTACAAAAGTTGCATTTCCATTGCACATTACCTCCTCCCTTTCCCTTGTTGTTTGGCCCATCCTCTCTTGCGACATATTTCCATAATGGATATTTGTCATTGTCTTTAACTCCTCTTCCCTCAACATTACTTGCAGCAGACTCTGATGATATTGGGGGAGGAAGGGCATCTCTACCCATGACATTCTTGCCCTTCCTTTGCCCCCTAACAGCTGCCTTTGATTGAGCCATGAACACTGTTACGGACTACGGTGTTACCTCAACAACAACCTGTAAAAAAAATGAACAAACTGCTGTCAAAAATTAAAAAATGCAAAAAAAATTTAAAAATGAACAAACTGCTGTAAAAAAATTGTAAACTGTGCATAGGCAGCGTTATGTTATTAGTACATCTCATTCATTGGGGTTAATTACTACCCAAGTGCTCTTAGATACCTCAGGTCACAGACTCACAGGTGTTACTGTTAAAGCCTGTAGGCTGTAGGTGATTTTCATAATTTTAATGCCTCAACATGTACCAAACAGACTTTTAAAACTAACTTAGTAGTACTTATATCAAACCCAGAAATTTACACATTGTTGATATTAATATATGAAAATAGCACCAACAAAAAAGTCTTTTCTTGCTCAAAATATGAATACACAGCAGGCAGATAAGAAAGAATGAACCTGGTAAATACACCAGCAAGCTGCCAAGCAGTCATGGCACAATATTTGAATTTCTTGATAGATATTCATATCAGCTTCCGGTGAATAAAATGCTTAAAAATATTTTTAAAATAATAAATTTCTTTAAATTTTTAAAATATATTTTATATATAATACTAATTACAAATTTACATTGTGATGTTCTCGGTGGTACTACTCTCAACTATGAGCTCTCAGTGCAGGAGGAAAATCACAGTCACGTTCTGGGCATAGTTACGATAATATGGATCTCAGTGATACACTCAGCATGCTCTCTAATCAAGTTACAGACTACAATCTTCTCGGTGATCTCACAGTGATGCATTCACATACTCAACACAGTCATAATTTCGGTAATATAGCATTCATGGTCTCGGTGCACAGTATAGAAACCTTGTTGACATGATGAAGATCTCAAGTAAGAATGAAGCAATGAAGGAGCAGCAGTCATGACCAATGAGCAAGACTATATATGCAAACCCCAAAAAAGAGCATGATTTCTTCCGTTAAAAAAAACCGCTTCCACATTTAAGGAATTTAAGGAATTTACGAGGAAACTTTGCTGTCGAAGACCATACTGCAAATGAATGCCATGGTATTTATGTGTTCGGGCAAGAAATACTCGGGCAAGAAATACTAAAACTTAACACTGAACAGTTAACACAGTACACGTAAACGCCGAACGGTAACACAATAGATTGTTGCGGACCGCGGTGAAACTGTGGTGAAACATACCTGGAGGAGGGCCGACGCTGGTCACTGACACGAACAGCCAAGAAATCACCAATACTCCGAGTCTCAGCACAGCTCAAACCCTTCAATATCGCGCTCAGAACAATCAAACTCATTCCTTTTAACCTCGCGGACAATGAAAATTTGTGACACAAATCCGGAAAAACAGGAAAAATCGTGACACGAATCCGGCAAAAACAGGACTCGTGCCAAAAAAAACCGACGCGATTCGAAATTTGCGTGACACGTCATGACACGACGTGGGGAAATCGGACACGACGTGTCCTGACAGAATGACATGTGTCAGGACAGAATCGTGTCCGATACGTTGGATTCGCGATTCGTCCAGGGTATCAAACGAATCCGGTTTCTTAGCCAAACCCTTATATCCTAATTAAAATCTAAAAAATTTGAATTTTCAATTTTTTTGGCAAACTTTGCTATTTTAACACATTGTTGGGATTATTTGTAGTATTTTCAGTTTGCTGATATGTCATTAATATACTATTGTCATAAACTTAGCAGTTTTGAAAATTGCCGAATCAAACTTTTCTAAACACTATTTTAAGAATCGGCTGGTTCGGAACCGACTTGGCCAAGTTGGTCTGAGTCAAGCCCTCATCGGGTTGACTCAGCCATCGAACTAGTTTGGTCGACTGAGTTATTACCGAGTCGATTGAGTTGTCTAACAACTTGGTCGACTTAGTGACATCGGCCGGAAAACTCAAACAAACAATGATTTTTTTTTTTCTTGCTTTTTGGGGACCCCAAACAGATTTCTAATTTGCCTATATGTTATTTTGGGTCCATTCCCCTCTCCTAAACCCTATAAAACCCACTCAACCCCTCTCATTTCCTCGCAACCATCTCATTGCATTTGAGTGGGAATTTGAATGATAGTTTGTGAGGAGTTTTGGAGTTTTGTTTGGAGCAGCAGTGAGGAGTCTTGGGCAAGCATTGTAGCAGGAGTGAGGAGCTTCTTGGGCAACTATTTGGAGCAACATTGAGGAGTTGGTTTGTTGGAGCAACCTTGAGGAGGCAGTTTGTGCTTGGAGGTATTTTTTTTCATTTGTAAAAATCTGTTTTTGCTTATTAATTTTTATGTGCAAATCTAGAAATTGAAAAGAGTGTTTTTTGTAGTGTTGAAAATATTGGTATCGACAAAATATCAACGAGGATCTAGAAAACATCTTATCGGCAACATCGGCAAATATCGACAACATAAAAAATGCATTATATATATATATATATATAATATATATATATATATATATATATATTTTGTTATCTAAACATATAAAGCAATAACAACATGAACTAAGCATATTGGCACATAAATATGAAGAAAGCATTGATATATATGATGTCAAATAGAAATGATACATCAAACTTCAAAGGCGATACCAAATCCTGCTGATCCTTGATAATTGTCCAATCAAGTACTCAAACAAAATAACATCACATATCCTGTTGATCCCTGATAATTGTCCAATCAAGGATTCAAACAAAATAACATCATATATATAAATCTTTAAAAGTATTTCATCATCATCAGTTATAAACTTATATGTAGCAAAAGTTGCAAAACAAATAAAACTGGCACCTATCTATCTGAGACCATTGGCTTCTCCCTAACAACTTTCTTTCTGTATTGTTCAGCGATTGTTTTAAGAGTTTTCTGTATAACCTCTGCACTAGAAACCATACAAGGCATTACATCTGCATCATGTGTAGGGAGTCTAGCCAGATGATATTTCAATCTTGTAACCCCTCCTAACATCTTGGTCCCACACAATTTGCATGATATATATGCCCGATTTGCACCACCAACAACCTCCCCATACTCCCAAAATGGATCCAAGGATTTTGGCATATTTGACGTTTGTAGTGAACTAATTCAAACCTAGGGCACAAAAAAACAAAAAATTGGCATTAAACCCCCCTACACAAAAAAAAGTAATAACCACCCCATTTAAAAAAATTACTACATTATTTGCATTTTGCAATGTGAATGAAAAATGGCAATAAGAGGGTGCATAAGAAAGTTGAAAAAAAATGAAGCTTGCTGTCCAAATATGGAGAAAACCCTTGCATTGGCTCATGGGCATGGGAATCATAGCAAATGGAAAAAAAAACAAAGAAACAAAATGTTGGTAGGCAAAGAGCCAAGCAAGCATAACCCTAAATCTATGAAAAATCATTAACATAGGGGTTTTTAAGAACATACCTGTTAATGGAAGAAATGAAGTTTGTCTCACTGTTCTTCAATCTTTGATCCACAAAAAAGCTTAGTTGGTCGTGATAATTGCTGTTTGATCCTCAAACCCTCCTTGAAAACCACCACAAAACTCTTCCCCTCGCGATATTTTGCCGAGATATTGGCGATATCTCGGAAATATCGCGATATTTTCAGGAGCCAAAAATATCACGATATTTTCTCGACAATATCTCGGCTTGTCGAAAATATCGCGATATTTCTGATATTCAGCGATATCTCACCGATATTATCATCACTAGATTTTTGTGAAAGAAATGAACATTGAAGCAATGCTATTTTTTTGTTTTTTTTTTTCATATTTTTTGCTTTCATTTCTAAGTCAAAAAATGGCACCTAGAGTTAAAGATGCTGCTTGGGCATATGTTGAAATGGTTGACAGTCAAATGCATTGCAAATTTTGCCATAGAAAAATCAAGGTCGGTCCTGTGGGCATTAATACGCTGAAAAAAACTTGGCGGGGATTAGAGACCAAATTACTCCATGTGAATCAAATGAAATTGGGGAGATAAGGAAGGAATTGTTAGCCACCTTTGAGAAGTTTAGAGAAGAAAAGGCTAGGCAAAAAGAGTCAGAGGCCGAAATTGGGAGGAAGAGGAATATACAAAAAATGTTGGCTACCAACCCCCATTTTGATTTTGAGGGTTCTTCCTCTATCCCTTGTATTGATGCATCCAATCCCTTTCGATATGTTCCTCCTTCTTTGGAGTCTATTCAAGAAAAGGGTAAGGGTAAAATGAAAAAGAAGGGTGCTATGAATGTCAAAAGTTATTTCACTGTCACACCCTCCTCTCCATCAAATGCACATGGTCCTCAAGCTAGTAGAACTTTGCAGCTCACTTTAGATGACCATTGGAAGAAAGAATTGAGGGAGACTGCTTGTGATTACATATGTAGATGGTGGTATGATGCTGATATCCCTTTCAATGCTTCCCGTTCACCATATTATGAGCCTATGTTTGATGCCATACGTGCTACTGGAAAAGGATTTAAAGTCCCTATTATGCATGAGATAAGGGGGTATCGTTTGCAGAAGGAAACTGCCTCCATTAATGAGTATTTGAAAGATTTCAAAAACTCATGGGCAAAAACAGGATGTACCATCATGTCAGATAGATGGACTGATCAAAGCGACCATACCATCATAAGCTTTCTTATCTTCTGCCCACAGGGAACCATGTTTCTAAAATCAGTGGATGCATCTGATAAGGTAAAAGATGGACAATTGTTGTTTCAACTATTGGATGAGGTTGTTGAGGAGGTGGGGGTGGCTAATGTTGTTCAAGTCATCTCAGATAATGCCTCTAACTATGTTCTTGCTGGTAAACTGTTAGAGGAAAAACACAGAACCTTCTTTTGGACCCCATGTGCTGCACATTGCATAGACCTCATGCTTGAGGATATTGGCAAATTAGATTGGGTCAAAAACACTGTAGATCATGCCAAAAGCATAACAAAATTTTTCTACAATCATTCATGGATTTTGACCCTGATGAGGAAACACACAGGGGGCAGGGATATTATTAGGCCTGCCATCACTAGGTTTGCTACTCATTTTTTGATATTGCAATCTATGTTTTCACAACATAGAAACTTGCAAAATATATTTTCCAGTGAAGAATGGAATCAAAGCCAGTGGTCTCACAAACAGGAAGGCAAAGAATTGAAAAAGAAAGTTAATGAAGAAATATTTTGGAGAAACGCAGCAGAAATTGTGAAGCTTGCTGAGCCACTGGTTAAGGTGTTGCGGCTGGTGGTTGGGGAAAGATTGGCTTTGGATCAAGCAAAAGAGCAAATAAAGAGGGCATACAAGGATAAAGTGGCTAAGTATGGGCCCATTGGGGCAATCATTGATGAAAGATGGAACAATCAACTCCATCGTTCTATACATGCAATTGGGTATTTTTTGAACCCACAATATCATTTTAAAACTAAGGAGATAGGAGCTTTGAAGGGGGAGGTTAGAGATGGATTGATTGACTGCATTGATCGCATGATCCCATTGGAGTGTGATCAGTTGGAGATACACCGACAAGCCACAACCTTCAGCAATGCCTCAGGTACCTTTGGGAAGAATCTAGTAAAGATTGCAAGGGAAGCAGATGAGCCAGGTAAATAGAAATTTCAGTTTTCAAATTCTTAATACTTATTTTGTTAAATCGTATATAATTTGAAAGTTGGATATAATTTGTAATTTTGTTGAGCTAACTCATTACACTCCTATGTTTTTTGCATCACAATGGTGGGAGGCTTTTGGTAACCATTGTCCTGAATTGCAGAAGTTTGCAATTCGTATTTTGAGTCAAACTTGCAGTGCTACTGGGTGTGAGCGTAATTGGTTCGTCTTTGAGAGGATTCACACAAAGAAGAGAAATCGTTTGGATAAAAAACGGTTAAATGATCTAGTCTATGTCCAATACAATCTCCGGATCTGACGCAACCAATTACTAAACAAAACACTTGATTCAGAGCCCATTGTGTTGGAAGACATTGATCCAACATCAAATTGGGTAGTGGAGAGTCATCCAACAGAGTTTGATTCTAATGAGGATCTTGATTTGGATTTACAGGTGGAGACATCACTCGAACATAATGTTCAGTTGAATGTAGATCCTGATCCACTTGTACCAGCCTCAGGGCCAGCCCCAAGTCCTCCAGTTGCAGGCGCATCCTCTGCTCAGCCACGACAGAAGCGCATATCTCGTCTATATCAGCTTGCAACTGCTGCATAGCCTGCTAGTGCTACCACTTCTATAGTTGCAATTGGAGATGATGATGATGAGGAGCCACTGGCTGACTTGTCTGACTCTGATCCAGAAGTTGAGCCAGATGATCTTGGCTCCTCTAGTAGTAGCTAGTAGTACTGGTCACAGTTTATTTTGTTGTAGAGGCCATTTCTATCCTCCTTGGTTATGTGTTTTTGTTTTGATTTCTATATCATCATCATGTATGTATTGGACAATACATTGGGTGCCATTTTGATATAATGGATATATTCATGAGCCTACTTTGATCATATGTTATCTTCTATCTATATTCTAATGCTGTGCGTTTGGAAACATGAATGAAAATCTTTAAAATTATGTTTTTTTATAAAAAAAATAAATATTTAATGTATTTTTTACAATGATTGAGTCATTGAAATCGAGCTGGCCAAGTCGATACCGAGTCGGAGTCTACCCTCGGCGAAGTTGGAGTCGGAGTTGGAGTTTTAAAACATTGCCCCTAAAGCCCTCAAATTAGAAATTTTCAAGATTTAGTGTATTTTGCCATTTATGAAAATATTGGTTATCTATTTTGGCAATTTTAGCTTATTGATCTGTCACTATTTCACTGCTGAAATAAGTATATCAGATCTAAAATTTTCTTAGTCAAGCCCTAAAAATTCCTAAAAATTTATTTTTCCTCAAGTTTGACAATTTTTACTCTTTTTAGGCATTTTTGGGCATTGGTGTTGACATCACTATTTGCTGATCTGTGGGTTAACTTACTGCTGCAATTTATACTTCAGATCTGAAATTTTGCTGAAAGATACATCTTGAGAAGGCTAACATACATAATTTTCTATGTTGGCATATTTTTGTGATCTTGGGCAAGCATAAGCATTGTTGGTTTAGCATTTTCTTACTGTTGTTATAACATTGATCAAGTCTGAATTTTCTGAATATTTATTGTTGAGATAGATATGAAATTGGCTAATCTCATTAATCTCATAGCTTGGCATAACATCTTGTGTTAATTGGTGAATTGGTTACTTGAAGTTTACACGTGTACCTCTTGAAGCTTATCTTGTTTAAGATTGCATCATAACATTGTTAAGTACTCTTAAGATAAATCTCACATAAGTAATAAGTAATCTAACCAGTCTTAATCCAAGATAGCAGTCACTCATATTCTCTTCCATAGGCATCTCACATAGGTTAGTCAATCATTCGAGCAACGGGTGTCCATCCAGTTATCTGGTTCCAATTCATAAGAAGCAAGAATTTGTGACTCCATTAAGGCACTGGTCTCATAATAGAAAATCTAATTTAATCATAATCTTGCTTGATTTCAACTAAGTGGCTAGGCCACTCATCCGTGTCTCCCAAGTAAGTTGATTCTCAATTTGCTTTCCTTTACCTCATTCCATAGGGACTACCCCCCATAGCCTGCTGTTGGGAGACGACTAGAACGGAGTGGGTGAGGATCAGAGTGACAACCCCCGTCCTGAGCGTTGTCACGGTGCCTGTACAATCTGGGCGACAACAGGCTCCAAGCCAGGGCAAAACCCCTCCAAGGGGGAATACCCAGAAAAAATCTCCTCTTCTTATACAATCAATTCAAATGAGAATTCCAAGGCCCCAAGACCAAAGTCAAGACCTCCCCCAAGCACCAAGTCAACCCTCCAAACATGACTTTGATGCAAGTCAAAGTCAAATCTCTTCTATTCTGCTCTACTTCAAAATTTCGGCTTTCTACTTTAGCTCTGCAAATTTGGCCCCTAGAAACAACAATAACCCTAACCTTCTTACACGTGTTAGCGATCCAAGAGATCATCCTTCAAGCAAGTCAAAGTCAAAGTTCAACGAGAATCAAACTTGGTCAAATCAGAGTCTTGACCTTCTATCCAAGTTTGCAACTTTGGCGTGCAAATTTTCAGCCTTGTCACACCTGCAGAAACCCTAATTCCTTCCCACGTGTGGGCAGAAATGTGTATAAAAATCAGAATTTCATTTTCTAATTGAGATACTTCTCTCTCTTAGACCTTCACTCTTGCTTCCTTGTTCCTTGCTTCAGATTGAACTTGTCTTATGCATATTGAATGTGTGTCAAATGAGGTCAAAGCTGCTGCTATATATACACATTTGTGGAGGTCGAATAGCCTCTTCTAGGCCGACTTGTCATTGGCAGGGCCAACTTGTGCTTGGAGGTCATTTTCACTTTCTAGAAATAAAAATAATATCTTTTACCTGTTACAACTTGCCCAATAAGGTCTTCTACAAATGATAAAGACTCTCTTGACTCAAGAAAAGTATTCTTTTGACTAGACAAACCCGAGGAGCATGAAATGCATTTTTGACTGAGATGTCCAATATAAATAGAGCATGAAACCCAAGCTTAAAAATAATATTTTTCTTTCTACTTTTGCTTGTAACATAAGATATATATAATGACGTGAGTACAATGACAATTATGAAGACCAAAACTAGTTACATTTTCCAACACTTTCTAGTTTGATTTTCCACCAGTGCCTTGAAGTCCTTGAACATGTCAAATGCTTGGTCCTTGTTCTTTAAAAAGAAAATCCATGTGTTGTGGGAAAAGTCATCCACAAAGATTATGTAGTACAAATAGCCACCAAGAGAGGTCACACGCATGGGTCCATAGAGATCAAAATGTATAAGTTGAAGTATTTCATTCGTCTTGCTACTACTAGATGGAAATTGTCCCTTCACATGTTTTTCACTTGCGCATCCTTGACAAACTCCATCACGATCTAGACGAATCTTAGGCATCCCAAAAACCATCATTCTCACATTAGGCAAAGATTTGTAGTGTAGGTGAGTGAATCTTTGATGCCACAACAACATTGAGGAGTACTATCTTGGACCAAAGCTTGGATTGGTCTTCCATTGACTTTATAAAGGCCTTCAATTCTTGACCACAGAGTGAAGGCATCCTTGAAGCTAGTCTTTCTTGGCCAAGCAAGGACCTTTCCATTTATGAAAACAACTTTCATTCCTTTGTCATCCAAGGCAGATATAGATACTAGATTCTTCTTCAATATTAGCACATACAGAACATCTTGTAGATGCATAGTTTGACCAAAATCCAAATGAAATGAAATAGACCCAGTGCCCTTAACATGATATGTAGCATTATCTCCAAGATTAATCTTCAAATTGGAGACTCTCTCAACCAGGTGTGAGAGGACTTCACAATAACTAGTGAAGTGTCTAGAAGCCCCACTTGTTGAAAAGTGTAACTAGGTTCGGTCTTCACAATGACATGTAATTCTGACTTTTGCAATTGATGTAATAAAGGAAATAAAACTATTTTTGTAAGCCTTGCTTCAGGGGTTTCATGAGCAAGTGATTTTATTTTAGGTGGCTCCCATTTAGAGCCTTAGGATTTGTCATTAAGGTCAAAGATTCTATGTCATGTATGAAGAGCCTTTCTTGGGCATGTAACAAATGTATTTGAGTTAATAGGATTGTCTAGAAGCTCTCCAACGACAAGCACTAACTCTCTTCCTCATGTCGGCCTTACCTTATGGAGTCACAATGATTCACATGGCTTAGGTCGGCTCATTTATGTAGACCAACCACTATATATACTAGGTAAAGGAACTTCGCAGAAACACAATTTAGAACTTAGGTACCTCTAAGATTTTTGGTGATAGTTATAGTCAACAAGTTCGGGTATTTTCGATGGAGAGTACAGTGTTCGGATCTTTGTGTTGAGGAACATTTTCGGGTATCATATCACAGTATACAGTTTGGACAAATGAGAAGAGGCAACAAAGGTCTGTCAAGGATATAATTCGAGTCTCCACAGTAAAGAAGCTCGGATATGTCTCTCTGTAATCTCAGATAGTATGAAGTTCAAATCTTTGGGTAAAAGGTCTCATTGCTACAATAGAAAGATGGTGTACAAATGAAGGTATTTATACCACAGCTAAATGATGTATAGAAGTCACGGTTTGGTGATGTGAAGGAGTAGCCATTAAGAGAAGTATTACAACGTCTTGCTAAAGCTGTAGTAAGGACAATTTGGTGACAAAACAATGATATGGTACAGTGCCATCTCAAGTGTGTTGTGCTCAGAAAGGAGATGATCTCAATATGTAAGAGGAACCGAAAGAAGGAAGGAGAAGATAGTCAAGAGAGCTAGTGTCTTGATCATAGTTGCGGGGGAGCGCCCC
>APFE031560166.1:103326-140399 GCA_000404065.3 Pinus taeda | reverse complement strand
AACAATATATCACTATGACAATGAAAATTTGAAGTTTGAAGTTGGGCCTTGGCAATTATAACTCATTGGTAATGATTGTGAATTATGAATATGATGCTTCGTGAAAGACTAAAGTTTTTTCATTTCATTTCATTATTCATGTTTCATTTTATAAATTTATAACATTTCATATCATGTTAACAGTTAGAAGTTAGGACTTAGAAATATCTAAGATATTACTTCTTGTAATGGTTAAACATAGCTTACAAGTACCTGTACAACTTTGGTGATCAATGAGAAATAAATGCTATTGAATTCAATTTTAAAACTGAAGTTAACTTTAAGATTGAAGTGATGAATCATGAATTCAGAGACTCAATAATGTTGCAAGTTGTAATATGTGTAAAATTACTAATCTTGTGGACACGTTGATGACGATATAATTTCTAGATGATTGATGTGATATGTTCCATGATCAATCTATGTTTTTTAATGTTTTTATGTCTATTCATCATTCTACATGTTTTTGTTGACATATATGTATCAAAATTTAAAAAAAATAAAAAATATATATATTTTTAAAAAATCGCTCCCGGATTCGCTCCCAAACTGGGAGCTTCTGAAAATGGTCGCTCCCGCTCCCGCTCCCCGCTTCCGCTCCCGCTCCCAAGTAACATTGGTCTTGATCTTGGAAGTCGCTAATAGGTCAAGGGTCTCAGTCTTGGTATTTGTCAATTGGAATCTCTAGAAGAAGAAATTGTGCGGGTTTTCCTCTCAAAGAGTAAGAGTTTTTTACCCTGGCTCATAGCTTACATGCTGTGTCTCTTGTCTATTTATGTTCATGCCTTGGTTACTGTTTGATGAAGAAGAACACTAAGAATCTAACGTAAAGAGGATCCTAATCTAAATAAGTAAAGAAGGTTGGATATGTCTCTCTGTAATCTCAGACAGTATGAAGTTCAAATCTTTGGGTAAAAGGTCTCATTGCTACAATAGAAAGATGGTGTTCAAATGAAGGTATCTATACCACAGCTAAATGATGTATAGAAGTCACGGTTTGGTGATGTGAAGGAGTTGCCATTAAGAGAAGTATTACAACGTCTTGCGAAAGCTGTAGTAAGGACAATTTGGTGACAAAACAATGATATGGTACAGTGCCATCTCAAGTGTGTTGTGCTCAGAAAGGAGGTGATCTCTCAATATGTAAGAGGAACCGAAAGAAGGAAGGAAAAGATAGTCAAGAGAGCTAGTGTCTTGATCTTGGAAGTCGCAAATAGGTCAAGGGTCTCAGTCTTGGTATTCGTCAATTGGAATCTCTAGAAGAAGAAATTGTGCGGGTTTTCCTCTCAAAGAGTAAGAGTTTTTGACCCTGGCTCATAGCTTACATGCTGTGTCTCTTGTCTATTTATGTTCATGCCTTGGTTACTGTTTGATGATGAAGAACACTAAGAATCTAACATAAAGAGGATCCTAATCTAAATAATTAAAAAGCATTCACAAGCAGCCACTAATGAAAGAGAAATCAACTAATACTAATGCCCTAAATTTCTCAACATGGAATTAGAGCTAAGGTTCTGAAGTCAAAGGAAAGGCATCTAATCAAAGAGAACTCAAGGATTGAGTTTCAAGAAAGGCATCAAAGCAAGTCAAAGGTTATCAAAGCAAAAGATCAAGATCTACCTTGTAGGATAAAACCCTAGATCGAAGAAGCAGTCTATAACAACAAAAATTTTGGATCCTCTAATCATCATCAAAATACCACAAAAACCCTCGTCAAGTTATCTACAAAGCAAGGTAGCTCGAAGGACATTAAAGATGAAGATCACATCACCTTGAAGAAAGCCGAAACCGTAATAACAATTATGATCTGTACTCATTCACTACCAAAGTAGTTGAAGTATCTTGAAAGCAAGATGGCATTATCATCTTCAAAGCTATGAGGCAAATTCCCTCTCATTCAAGCAAGGTTCCTTTCCTTGCCCTTGAAGAAGATCATCCAAGTAAGTGACAAATACATCTTCAACCATCATCAAAGTGACCAAGTAGAAGATTTCATCTTCACTTGTCAAGTAAATATCTTTCATTCTTTAGTCAATTTGGTAAAATGACTTCATGTTTGTAAGGAGATCTATAAGTTGGATAGGTCCTCAAAATTCCTTGCATGGAAAATGAGGATAGATATAGTCCTCAAAGAAAGTGAAGTCATTGAACATATCAATGGATAGGTCTCCTTTGAATTCATGGAAATGGATTCTTATTAAAGGTCCCCTAATATAGCAATATTGGAGACATCAAAGAGATGTGTATGATAAACTCGTAAGAATACTCTTTGAAGATACGGTAAAGAAGGTCACATGACTTAGATATGATCTACACAAAAATTAAAGGTATCAAAGGATGAAGGATATCTTCATAAGTTCTCATCTACGAGATCTGGGAGAGATGATAAGAAGATAATTACCATTGATCTAAAATACACTAACTGACGATCAAGGTAACAAATATCCATGGGGATAAGAAAGTTACCTCATTCGACAACTTGTGGTTTCTATGCAAGATAGAAGAAGACAAGTTGAGGGCAAAAGTGTTGAAGGTTAAAGGACTACACATTTGCTGGAAGGAAATGAAGTTTGGAAAATTGTAATGACCCATTTACCAGTACAAACGAAATGTGAATTACTATCATGCATATGAGGCATGTATGATAGCTACATATGCATGCGTCGCCTGTACTGCACTAGTATTCATATTAAATTATCAAGAATTTACAAGCATAGGATAAAAGACATAATTGTTGAAGATACTAAAATATATTGAAATATGTATTTTGTGTGTGTCGTCATTATAATAGGTAACAATAGAATATTATTCAAAATAAAAGATTTATACTCTATACTATACAAAATTAAAATGGAAAATAAATTATACGAGTAAAAAAAGGGACACGTATAAATAAAAGGAATAAACATTTAAAAAGGTTATTATGCATGTTATACAAAATTAAAAATAAAAAGAAAGCAAACAAAAAAGGAATATGATATGTTATTCTGCCTCACCCAACCAATTCATAAAGGCACATTGCAATATGAATATTGTGGAGGGTGAATAATATCATACATATAGGTTCCAAAAGTAATGAAAAACCTCTCATCTTAAAGAGAGACCACCACATCTAATTATAAATGCCTTACCTTCCTCACGAAGCTAGCACAAAGGAGAGGCGGTCATGCAACCGATTGAAAGTTTGAGAAGAGCCCTAGGGAAAAATATAAAGGGAACAAAGATGAAGTTTTTGGGAGAGGAAAATTTTCGGGAGAAGGAAGGAGAAATTTTTTAACAGAGAGTTACAAACAATAAGGATTGAGCCTTAATTGTTTTGAGGTTTTCGGGCGTGGGGGACCAGATTGCATCAATAGGGAAGCATCCTGAAACTAATTACCTAGGTTGTACCTCATTCGTCAGGGAGGTTTTGGTAACGTAGTGGGAGAAAGAGTCGCAATAGAGCAAATATTTAGCCATAGAATGCCAAAGCAGCTGCCAGAAACGCCATCAGACATAATTCCAAGTAAGTACTATGAAATGAATAAGTAGATTTTGAATTCTCTGTTTAATTTGAATAACAATTTTGTTAAATTCCGCTAAGAGAAAATTAGGGCTTTTCCAGAGTAGTAGTTCCATTAAATTTTCTAAATTGGGTACCTTACATCTGGTAACAGAGGTATTAGTTCAAACTCTTTGGACCTAGTAGGCTTTAGACTTCTATTACCACCTCTTTGTCTTCCCTTTTAACTATATCCTCCATTTAAAATTTCGAATGTGTTTTCATATTTTCTGTCAAGTTTAAACATTAAAGTTAAGGGAAAATTTGAATTCGACCATTTCTGATCTTAACCCTGTGTGTCGCTATGATGGCTGGACAAATTTCTTAATTAAATTCTACAGTTTAAAATGCCCTAGGCTAACCAAATTTGTTTTTCCTTGGGAAAAGAAGTTTTGATACTATTTCGTTTTGAAACAATGCGTCTCAGTGTAAAAAAATAAATTCGTTGAGATATTTCTATAGATGGCTAAGCTGCGTGCCATTATGAGTGGAGGCTGATATTGCCGTCGGAGAATCATTATTAAGAAGCAACCCTTGGTCTCGTGGACGCACCAATTCTGGAACCTTTAGTTAGTTGTCATATAAGAATACATGTTATCTTATCCTTTGCTGAAAATCCAATTGGACAATTGTATTGGGTCGCTGAATGTTCATATCAAGCCCAAATTTATCAAAGTCAGGTGTCAACCATTCCAAACCAAGGTAGGGTACCACTCTATTTTCCAGGCAAGACCTACCACTTCCTATAGCATATAAGGCACACTTCAACAACATTTCATAGACGTATACGTTGTCACTGCTGATATTGGTGTTTCTAGGCATTACAGTGAAGTTGGTGCTGTCTTCCAGAGTATGTGAAAGGTTGGGGTTAATTTCTTTGTATAGAATAGTAGTTGTGATTCCTCTAGCTATGTATTCAAAATCAACATATTTGTATTAGTGTTGATAGCATCAGTGAAAAATCCCCAATGTCGTGAAAATGTCGGTTCTTCCAGCGACCAAATAATTGACCCAAAGGAAAAAACCACGATTTTCCGCTAATTAAAAAGTGTGTGATTTTATTAAAAATAACGATTTTTACTGAAATATCTTGCCACGATTTGGAAAAATTGCTAGGTCAATGGAACCCACAGAGTTTTATTCCCTTTTGCGTTTTTTTCCTTCTCTTAGCCGATTACAAAACCGGGACGAAAATCACATTCATTAAACAAGGATAGAAATAGAATGCCGTTGTCTATAAATCCAATAATGTAAGAATCATCAGGAGATACCTTTAATCCATAGTTTTGTGTAATTTTTATATATATATATTTACTGAGCTGTCCTTACCCAAATTTTAATTGTCTGAAGCTTCCAATTATGTTCACTGATTTATAGCGGTAAATAAATCTTGTGATATTACTACAAAAACATTATAAGAGATGCCAAATATACCTTGGATTAAAATACATATTTATTTTAACTTCATCGACTAATGAAAGTGTATATGTTAAGAGGTATTTGATTTCAATTTAAAAAAATATATACCCTATACTATACGATAGACCCACTTCGTAGACACTAGACTGATTAGCACTGAGGTTCTCACGCAAAGGCCCGACTTTTTCAAATGTCTTCACCAGAGTTGTAAAAGTAAAGTTTAGCATAATGTCAAACGACAATCGTGAACATTTTATGCCAAGTCCTACGGCAGTACCAACACAACCTTCACTTTCAACATTGCTAAAATGGATATATCGACCTCGGGGCCGACTAGTCCACATAGCGTTTCAGATAACAAATCTTGGCGTTTGTCAAATCACTGACATTGTACATAATTGTAAAAATATTATTTTAAGAATTATTATAAAAAATGTAAAGTAATTATTTGGGGTACATGAAATTTGTACAAAATAGTGTATATTATATATGTGAAAAACAAGTAAGTTAGAATCTATATTTTTAAATTATAAAATTGTTTGGTATGTGGGATAGTTGAGGATAAGCCAATTCTATTAAATTTGCATATTTAAACATGCAAAGGATATAAATACTAATTTACCACCTGTACAGCACTATAAATATACAATGATAAGTACTTCTAAAAAGTATTTCAAGGATTTGTGGATAGATGGTCTCAATGATTTCGACATTGGATGGATCAATTGACATGGATTATGGTAAATAAACATTGCAATTTTGAAGGTGTTTTATACATATAAGGTGGTATAATTATGTTGATATTTTATTAGTATTATTTTGTTGATTCATAGTGGTTTTAATATATACTCCTAATAAATTAATTAATGTATATATAACACTAAAATTATTAAGATATACTTTTAACTAATTATATATATTTTAACCGATATGCGGTTGTCTAGTATTTGATTTAATATGTGGCTGAATTATGACATCCATGATTTGGTATCTGGCTTTAGGCAAGATATTATTAATTCATAATGAAGGTACAAACCTTGAAACCAATGTTACTTGGGACTGGGAGCGAAAGCGGGGAGAAAACGGGAGTGGGAGAAAACGAGAGCGGGAGTGACATTTTCAGAAGCTCCCAGTTTGGGAGCGAATCCCGGAGTGTTTTTTGTGTAATATATAGATTTTTTATATTTTGATACATATATGTTTACAAAAACATGTAGAATAATGAATTAGATATAAAAAACATAAAAAAAACATAGATTGAACCATATAACAACAATCATCTAGAAGTTATAATCTTCATCAACCACGTCCACAAGTTAGTAAGATAGTAACATACAACATATTGAGTCTCATGATTCATCAATCTTGAAGTTTCAAGCTTTCAAAATTAACTATATAACATTTATCATCATTGATCACCAAAATTGTACTTGTAAGCTAAGTGTAACCATTACAACGAATAATATCTAACATGAAATGAAATGTTATAAAATGAAATGAAATGAAACAACTTTCAACTTTCATGAAGCATCATATTCATAATTCATTACTAATGAGTTATAATTGCCAACTTCAAACTTAAATTGTCATTATATTGTTTAAAATATCATAATAAATATGAAACAGTCAATAGTTATAAAAACTACTAGAAACTAGAAAAAGAAGTAAATCTATTATCTATTTCTTATGCTTGGGCCTCTTGCCACCACAAGAAATGTCTAATTTTTTAGTCTTGTTGGAAAATCGGGATCTTTGTCATTGATATCACCCTTTAAGCATTAACATAAGATAGAAAAAACATAGCATGTCAAGTCAAGATTTTGTTTGAGTGATGCGTACATTTTTAGGAGGGTCATGATAGAGGAGTTCGACAACCAATGTCACTAACATCAAGTTACATAGAGGGATTGGAGCTCTTGATTAAATACGAGTTCCATACTCTAATACATGACAAAATTCAATGGAAACATTACGATCCCCCAATCCTGAAATCCTGAAAAACTGATAAGTCTGCTGGATTTTGAATGAAATCTAAAATTCTACTTTCTCCATATGAAATCCAATGAGGTCGGAACCATTCTCAAACATCTCGAGTCATTTCATGGTAATGTTAAAAATTTAAGTAAAAGGATGAAAATGAAGATTAAGGAGAATGTCACTTTTACTTTAAGAATTTAACATAACCATGAATAGCATATCAATACTAGGGGCATAGACTTGATCATTACGTTGCTCCACTCAAAAATTATTTGTTTCTTTCAAAAAAAAATTGCATTTCGAACATTATTACAAAAAAAATTTGCAAAAAAGGCAAAACGCTCCCGAAAAGGTAGGGAGTGAATTTTTTTTTAGGGAGCGTGCTCCCGAAATCGTTCCCTTTTCGGGAGCAATTTCGGGAGAGCACTCCTGAATTGCCGTGTTGCTGCTACTACTGGAAATCAAATGAGGATTTGGGGCTGTTCCCCTCCTTAGAAAATGCTGAAACTCTAGAATCCAGCTCTCCTTAGAAAACCCAGAAAAATCAAGAAAGTTTTTTGAAATGGCCGACCCTCGAAAATCGCCCCCCTTGGGGAATCACGCAATCCCTCAAGGCCCTGCGCTGCCATTGAGTAGAATCCTCCAAAATATTGCCTGAAACTCTGCCAAACTCCTCCAATATGCAAGAGCTGATCCCTTGCTCAATATCCCAGCTCAACTCCTCCACAAATCCTCAACCCGGAACTGCCCCTAGAAGAACTGCGTCCCTCTCTCTCAAGACTATGCAATGCTCCAATGCTCAGCGCCACCCAAATGCCAAAGATCAAAACTACTGCAAAATACTACTGAAAATACCTTGCTCGAGTAGGCACTTGAAGTCCCCCGGGGCTAAGGGTGAGATCTCCAAACGAAGACACTCAGTGCACTAAACAGTGCTGTAGACAGGCTAAACAACCAGCGTGCTCCAAGTCGAAGTGACTAGCTCAAATGCTCATAATCGAATGCCAAAATGAAGAAGCTCCTCTCTCCTTTATAGCCTTTGCCTCTCTCAATCCCAAGGCCCACCTTCTCCAGGTAATTCCTCTCTTGCCACGTGTTTCTTTCCTTCTGCGCAGTCCCTCCAAGTGTCTGCGTGGGCTCCATCTTTGCGTCCCCCTTTGGCCCCCTTGGCTCTCCTCTAAGTCACAATGTTGTGCTACCTGGAAGTGACTTTTGTTCTAAAAGTGAGTCATGTCCCCTTACCCTCACCTCTTTATTCATAAATAACTATAGAAGGCAAGAATAAGCAAAATCGAATATTCCAATTAGCCATGGCTAATTAGGAATATTACACTATCTGGTGGTTGCAAGTGGCTGCTGGCCGTTGGATGAGGACCATTTAGGAGAAATTTTTTCCCTTATATACACTACCCACAGGTGGTGGGTAACAAGTCCCAAGGCCTAACTGATTCATCACCTTGAGTGACATCACTTTGGTTAATGCTCCAAATTTATCATGCAATTATGCAACAACTGATCAATCACTGTCAAGGTGATAGATAAGGAAGGGGTTTTGGTTGCCCTTTCTCCTTTCCTGGTTCATCCCTTGTAACACTAGAGAATCTTGATTAATTTTAACAAAACCAAGCAACTTTTTCAACTCTTATGTCTGGGAAAGTATCTTTGCCAATTCAAGGAATTGAACTAACTCATTCACCTTTGATGAGACTTGGGTCAAATCAACATTCAAATCTTAAGCTATACCAGTAGAAGGCCCTTGACTGTCAAGGTGATAGATAAGGAAGGGGTTATGATTGCCCTTTCTCCTTTCCTGGTTCATGCCCTGTAACATTAGAGAATCTTGATTAATTTGGTCAAAACTAAGCAAGTTTTTTATCTCTTCTGTTTGGGAAAGTATCTTTGCCAATTCAAGGAATAGAACTAACACATTCACCTTTGATGAGACTTGGGTCAAATCAACATTCAAATCATAAGCTATACCTATAGAAGGCCCTTTTGATGAAGGTTCACTAGTGGCTCCAGTTATCTGCATAGGTTGCTTATTAACAAGAGCCCTTTGGATTTCCTTTCTGCTTCAGGTTAATGGAGTCATGAAACGTTGTATAAAAAAGGAATGAGTTTTTTCACAATCAACTACCTTGAGGTAGGCTATATGGTAGAAAGGGCTGGTCCGCCACATTCAACCTCTTTGGATGAAAGTACTGTTGAAGGAAGTGTAACTAGGTTCGGTCTTCATAAATGTAAGTTTGACTTTTGTATTTATTCAAGAAAAGAGAACTTATTTTTATGATATTTGTCAATGAGTTTCTTGCTCATTGAATTAGGTCAAGCACATGTTTAAGTGCTTCTAGGAAGTCAAGAGTCAATGTATTTATGTAAGACCCTTTGAGGGCATGTTACACTGTGTAAAATAGTATAAAGCTCAAAGGATACCTCCAAGCAACGTTCCAAGTCCTCTCCATGCAGCAACGTCATTCAAATGAAGCAAAACGAAGAAAATAGTGAAGATAGGGTCAAGTCGGCTTGAAGACAGAATGTCGGCCTAGAGGAGTGACAATCCTGTATATATTGAGGCTGTCCACTCCCTCATAATGCATAGAATGCAAGCTTTGAAATCAACGAAGGTGGAAGTCAAGAAAGTGAAGGGAAAAGGCAAGTCTAAGGGTTTCCAAGACAAGTGAAGAAAAGAGGAAGAAGGCCGAAGTGTAGGGGACTGTTTCTAGGGCTAGAAACAGTCACACGTGCGATGAGATGGAGGACAGATTGCGGATATAACAGCAGTAAAATTTCAGTGCAAGATTCGTTGGTGTTTGGGCTAGATATTAGGCCTACGAGGCCTCCCAAGTCAAGCGAAGAAGTCTCACTCTCTAGCGAAGCTGAAAGGACCCTAATTCACTAAGGGTACCCTCCACACGTGAGAAAACTAGGGCAGCAGAACAGCAGTACAATCATACACCCATATCTCAAGAAGGATCTCGTTTGGTCAACAAAAGAAGAAGTCTACCTGAGCAAAGGATAGAAGAGGAACAGCTCATCTAGAAGGCTCACTCAAGGAAGTTTTATCTCTATACTAGAAACAAAGAAGGAGGACGAAGTGCAGGGGAACAAAGTGCTGGAAGAAGGAAGTCTATGTGCCGGGAAACAAAGTGCATAAAAGAGGAGAGGACTTGACTTGTGCTTGGAGGACATCCTAGTCAAAGGTCTAGTGTTTGGCAGTGATCAATAAGAAGTTTCAATAAGAGAAACTTACCAAAGGGTTTTCCTCTCTAAGAGAGAGAGGTTTTGGCCCTGGCAGAGAGCCAACATTTGTGTTCTTGTCTTTATGTTTTTGGTAGCAGTTTGATGAAACACAAACACTAATAATAAGAAGAAGATCAAGCTAAGATAATTGTAAAAGTGCTTAACAAACTGTTATCAAGCACTGAAGAATCCTAACAAACACCAGTGCCGTTAATTCTTCAACAAATACTAGTTTGATATACCTCCATCATTTGATTGCACACTCAAGGGAAAAAGGAACTAAATTTATACATTTAACCTCAAATGTTTGCTGGAAATGTGTTATGGAAACTAGTCTTGTAGGGCTAGTGATGCCACTCATCGATTCTAATATGAAGGTGCCGTTTTATGGCTGAAATGTACTTCCAATATGCAACTTAAATTGATAGATGGCAAATAATTGCAGAAATAAAATAACAAATAAACAAGTTGGAGAACCTCCTTACATTGCTTCCTTCTAAATAAATAATGGGCTCATTACTATGCCTTCAAAATTAGAATGATAGGAAAAAGTCTCCATGAAACATTAACAACAATGAAACTCATGTATGTTTATTTCATTATCAACAACACTTTTATTGATCTCAAGTATATTTATAATATGGTTAGAGACAATGTATTTGAATGGATTATCATAATCTTGTAACTATTTGCGTTGTATAATTTGAGTGTGAAATGAAATGACTGTATGTGAAATCAAGCAACCTGGTCCTTTCATTTTTTGCAGGGTTGGTGAAAAATTGCAAACGCAAGATCTAAACTTGGTTCTACGTTATTTTGGGAGAATGCAAAAACGGCAAGAAGTTTCTCAGGTTGTACATGTGTTCTTTAGCTTTGTCGTTTTCTATATATATATAGATATATTTTAATGTATAAAGTAAATATGTGGACTAATTCACATTGTTTTTAGAATAAATATACTGATTTTGTAGAAATTTTCTGAACTAGGGCAGTTAATGTAATTTCATAAATTTCACCTTTTTCCTGGAGGTTTCCCTGATCTTGTGAATTTTCAGCCTTAGGGCTGTTATGAAATATAAATAAAACATAGCAACAACAAACAATATTTCATCTCTTACCAAACCCAATAAAAAAGGCAGCGTAAGAAAGAAGATACTGAAGTGTGCCAACAAGTTTTAGCCCTCTAGGGCAATCTTAACATTCATAAAACTGATCTAAAATTTACTTTATGATAGCTGTACTTACAGTAGTAAGTCTTCCCTATCTTCTTTAAGATTAATGATGGATCATTTAAGAATTTCAGCTTTAGCTCACGTCAAATCAGCAAGATATATGAGTGCTGGAAATTACCAAACCATGAAGATAAATATAGCTGAAAATCAAGCAAAGATAAATACAGCTATAAATCAAACAAACAATAATACAGTTTTGAACAGCTGAAATCTTCATATATATATATATATATATATAATATATAGATGAAATTCATGTTGATACCATAGTCTCAGCCCGAGGCTAGTACAATGCTCTAGCTCTCCAAAACCACAGCAATGAATGGGTAAGAAAATTCCTAGCCGACAAAATGGAGCTCTGTAATGGACATGTATATTCTAATAGTAATAGTACTAGTAATATTAAACAATGTTTAATGAAGTGACACATTACGTAACAAAAAGACATGTCCCATCAACCTCGCGACCCATCAATGTGCATATATATATTGTCATGTAGGTCATTTTAACTGTTATATCATTTGTTCTATCTTATTCCTTCATTCATTATACCTATATGGATTTCAGTTGTATGTCCTTATGCTGGATATTTCTTTAGTAAATGAACTTTGTCCATTTTATTGGTATCAAAGCTCAATTTTGATCTAGCCCTTGGTCACATTTTCCTGACTCAGTATGACTTGACTTTTGGATGCATTCCAATTTTTCAGAGTTTCTCTGATTACCATGGGATTTTGATTTGTAAATTGCCGTGGATATTCCACTAGATAGTTCGTCACAACAGATCTAATAAATTTATGCCGAGAATCCAAAATCTATACTATGAGGGTGGTAGTTGATAGACTTACCAAGTATGCACACTTTTGTGCATTCTCTCATCCTTTTAAAGTCAATACAGTTGCTATTGCATTTATGGAAACAATTCAAAAGCTACATGGAAACCCAAAGATTATTGTAAGTGACAGAGGTCCCATTTTCGCTGGAAATTTTTGGACCGAATTATTTTCTTGTCTTGGTACTCAATTAGCTCATAGCTCAAAATCCAACGTTGACTTGGAATGGCTAAAGGTTGTGACAGACCTGGGGTTTTAATTGTCTCAACTTTATTTTGTTGGCAAATGAAACATTCTATCACAAACTTTCGAATATCAGATTTAAGTCCATCCCCAAAAAAATCCTTCTTGACCTTGTGGTAAGTTTTTAAAAATCCCGAGTGATCTCCTAAGGTGTAGGTGTGCAATTCCAAAATAATCTTTTGCTTGAGTTGGGAATTCTTATAAAGATATAAGTGATCTTTCTACCATAATGAATCATTTTTCCAGCTAAATGTATCAGATGTATTGGGATCTTGTTGCAACTTTTGAATGAGTGTCCATACCTCTTCGTCATTCTTCCATTCATCCCTTGCTTTGGCTATCCAATCAGAATGGATATGAAATGGCACAAAGCAATGCCTCCACATCCTCATCTTTTTTTGAGAGTGCATCTGCAACAACATTTTGCTTCCTTTTTTGTAGATGATTCCAAAGTCATAACCCAACATCTTTGTGACCCATTTTTGCTGCTCTTCTGATGATAATCTTTGTTCCAAAAAGTATTTAAGACTATCATGATTTGTTTTTACCTTGAAGTGTCTTCCCATTAGGTAAGGTCGCCATTGCTTTAGTGCATGTAGTATTGCCAACATTTCCTTCTCATAAATAGGTGTGTGTAAATACAGTGCATGTAGTATTGCCAACATTTCCTTCTCATAAATAGGTGTGTGTAAATACAGTGCATGTAGTATTGCCAACATTTCCTTCTCATAAATAGGTGTGTGTAAAAACTTTCCTTTGATTGGATGACTTTCAAAAGCAATGGGTCTTCCTTCTTGCATTAAAATAGCATCAATTCCATTTTCTGAGGAATCACATTCCATAATAAAGGTTTTTGTGAAGTCTGGCGTAGCTAAGACCAATGCTTGGTATATTGTCTCTTTAAGATGTTCAAAGGCCTTAGTTGATTCTGGAGTCTAAGAAAATGCATATTTCTTTAGTAATGTTGTTAAAGGTGCTGCTATTCTCCCATAATTCTTAACAATTTTGTGATAATACCTTGTCAACTTGAGAAATCCTCGAAGATGCTTTATGGTTGTGGGGATTTTCCATTCCTTAATGGCTTTAATTTTGTTAGGGTCTACTTTAACACCCTCATGAGATACAATATGACCCAAATATTCCACCTCATGTACTCCAAATTTTGTTTTGGAGGTTTTTGCATATAATTGTTTCTTTTGCAATAGTTACCCTGTCAACATGTTGAACATGATCCTACCAAGACTTGCTGTAGATTAGTATATCATCAAAAAATACTAACACAAATTCTAATTAAGGGTTTGAAAATGGCATTCATCATTGAAATGTGGAAGGTGCATTAGTAAGGCCAAAAGGCATGACCAAAAGTTCATAATGACCCTCATGAGTTATGAATGATGTTTTCAGAAAGCCTTCAATCTTCATTCTCGATTTGATGATATCCTAAACGAAGATCCAATTTGGTGAAGTAAATTGCTCCATGTAATTCATCCAACTATTCATCAACCACAAGAATGGAAAATTTTATCTTTATTACTGAGCTTGTTGAGCTCCCTATAATCCGGACTCATATGCCATGATCCATCCTTCTTGTGCACCAATACTACTGGAGTAGAGAAAGAACTTTGACTAGGTTGAATTATACTGAACTCTAGAATTTCTGCAACTATACGATCAATTCACTCTTTTGGGCATAGGGATATCTGGAAGGTCTAATGTTTGGAGGAACACTTCTTGGTATCAAATGAATAACATGATCATGATCACGAATAGGTGGGAGGCCTTTGGGAGTCTCAAATACCTTGGTTTCAAATCACAATAAGCAAGAATTGTGACTCCATTAAGGCACTAGTCTCATACTTAAAATCTAATCTAATCATCAATCTTGCTAAATTCCCGGTTTAGATCCTGGGGGGGGGGGGATTTGGGGGTTTTGTGCAACACTGGTCTCAACAGAGGACACTGTTGTTATGTGTTAGTTTTTCTCAAGTTTTATGATGTTATAATTACTTAAACGATGTAGCATTCAATTTCATTCACCCCAATAATAGTTAAGAAATTACAGATAGAAACGATAAACAATAATGCACAATAGAAGATAGCCAAGCACAATGAGACATAGAATTTTAGTCAAAGACTAAGGCGAAACCCCACAAGGGGGAAAACCCAAATCAATTCTCCTTCTTCTTAGATATTCAATCAAAGTTCAACTGAGATACATAATCCAATTTGTACATCCATAAACAGTCATTGTCAACTTTTGAGTTTCTGAAGTCAACCAAGTCAAATCCTGTCAAATGGGAGAGAATTATAAGCAATCTGTTACCAGTCAATAGTCTGGTAAACTGCAATTTCCACAGTCAAACTCAGTGAAATCACAGTCAAAGCCTGCGGTCAATGAGCCAATCAAACCCTGTGGTCAAACCAAGTCAACAAGTCAGAACAGGAGTGAATATCTTAGTTAAAGATGGTCAACATATCCCTGCAATATTTGGCCTTTTTCAACAGTCAAGATCTTGGTCAAAAAACCCCTGCAATTCTCGGTCGAAGGAGAAAGAGTTGACCTGCGGTCAACATCAGTGAACATTCTTAGAACAAAGATGATAAGTGCAGTCAAACAGAGTCAAAGTCTCTTGGAATGCTTGGCCTCCAAGACAATCCAAAATCTTGGTCAAACAGATACTCAATACCCTAAGTCAACAAAAGTCAAAGCAAGTCAAAATAGAGAGAAAGAAGCTGGTCATTGCAGAGAAGAAAATGCTCCTTTGACTCCTTTGCACATGTGAGTAGACTCTTGCAATTTCTGATTCAATGAGATGATGTGATGTGTGTCCAAATGATGTCCAATGTTTCTCTATTTATATGTGTGTCATGAAGTGACTTTTCACACTGTGGGGTCGACTTGGTCAAACATATAAATATGAATTTTCTTCATTATTTTGCTAATGAAATTTTCATTGAAGCTACCAATTGCAACATTATGGTGATTGGCATATTGTGCAAAATATTATGAATCTAAGAGAAGAATAAGTAGCTCTAATAACATTTGTGGAATTGCAGAGAAGATTGTGAATATGTTTCTTTACTTTCATGCATTGTTACAAATTTTGGATTGATCAAACTTCTAGATTGCCCACATTACTAAAATCTATACACTTATTTGTGAGAATTGATATTGAAAAATATTAAAAATATTAAAAAATTAAAAAAATAAAGAAAATTAAAAATGTATATATATGACAAGCCTATTATGAAATCTAGGATATAAAAATTGCACCAGAGTTGGAGGACGATCTAAATTGAAAACCTATACCTATTTGCAAGAGACTTATCAAGTCTATGGGAGATGTTCACTCATAACATCAATGTTAGTTACTGCTACACGAGAAATGAAAGAAATGAAACAATAACATAGCTAAGTACAAAACACAGCGAAGGGGTATCTTTATATCTGTGATCCAAGTTCTAAATAGCGGAGCAGCCACTTTTTGAATCAAATAGTGGTTGAATATGTTAGTGGTGACATTCTTAGTATTGTCTCATATGGACTTTGATGGTTGAAAATTTAGACAAGTTTACATTTGCATATGCAAGGGACGAATAAAGAGAGGAAGAGTTTGAGGATGCTCATATGAGACAAAAAACTCTTTATGAGCTAAATTTCCATGCCAATACTGTTGATTTGGGGTAGCATCAGATGTCCTCTAGGCCTCAAAATTTGTAGGAAGGCTTAGATACATGCATTCTCCAATACCCAAAAATCGTTTTGGGAAATTCCACCCGTAGACAATTTTATTAAAATAATTAATTATTTTTAATGAGACCCTATGTTTAAACTTAAGAAATTAAAATAATTAATGGGTATTAATCTAAACTGTGGGTGAAATTTCTAGAAGAAGGTAAAGGTCAAGTCAAATGATCCTAACCATTGATTAGAATCTAATTTGGGTCGTTGATTGATTAGCGAGAGGATTCTAAGAGGAGGCTTGATGGGCACTTAGAGAACACACCAGAGGCAGATACTCAATTACTCGAGTAAGATTGATTTTCTCACTGGTCGAAGTTTGGCAAGAGAAAATTGAATCAGAAGGAGAGTTGCAGGCGAGAAAGGAAGAGAGGGCATCAACATCTTCAGAGAGTGGAAGGCAACAAGACGCAGAGCAGGAACAGGTTGATGCAGAAAGAGGCAACATAGAGGCAGATTGACATAGATCTTGTGTGGGTAGCTTGACTCTGGGCCAGTGTGAGAAGTTTGACGTAGAGGGACGCAGAAGGATTCCTGGGAAGAAGAAGTGCTTCACCTGGGTCAGAAATTTGTCAGGAAGCGCTTGTAAAATTTTTCATTCTTGTTTTGATGGTTGTAATTTGTACATGAGAATTCCAAGAATAATAAAACCCTCATTTGTTGCACCGATTTTTCTACATTGGGTTTTTCTGGGGACGATTGTCCAAAAATAGTTGTCATTTTGATTGTATTTGTGTCGGTTTTTTTTTCTTATATTTACTTTCTATAATGTTTTAATTGTGAAGGCTGCAGTAGAATATATTTTGATATTTTCCGTAAGAACATTGTGAATAACTTATTTTTGAGACAATAAGTATAAGAAATAATATTAATCACTGCAGTAGGATTTCTATTTAGAAACTTTCACATGGTATTAGAGCTAAAGGGAAGCAGAAGGAAGAAGCTGAAAGACCCAGGGTTGAAAGGAGAAGGGAATTCAAAATTCCTGCATGGGCAGTAATTCGAATCAGTAATTCGAATCTCCGAGGGGCTTGCGCAGTTCAAAGCCAAAGGATTGGATTTCATGGGAAAACTCTTTCTGAGTGAGTCGACAAAGCGGTAAGTCTTTCGAAATTTGTCAGTGGTAGAAGGAACAATGCAGCAACAGATTCAACAAGAAGAATTGTCTTAGTTGGGACCAATGTTGCACAAAGCGGGGACGAAACGGGGACGTTTTTTGGAAGCGGGGACGCGGAAGCGTCATTTTCCAAAAATGTAGGAAGTGAAGCGTCTGCTATATATATGTATGTTTTTTAATATTTTTTTGCATTTATACTTGAAACAAACATCCAAAATACAAATTAGTTGTAGAAGACATGAAAACATGCATATTTTTGCATAAATCAAGTTAGATATGGCATCCATGATTCCATTGTAGTTACTAGTATGTACATCAATGATTAATTATTCGAACATCAACCATCTATATTCTAGCAATTACAAACACACTTCAAATTTTTAAGCATATTATAAAACATAAAACATTTAAGCATATTATAAAACATAAAACATAGAGCATATTATGTTTTATCTAGCAAGTGAGCAACTGTCAACATTTGTCATGTTCAAAATTCAAATAATAATGTTTACAAAATATGTCACTTGGTCACCGCCAAGACAAAAAAGTTTCAAATTCACAAGCCTACAAGTCTAATGACTAATCTATGACAAAAGTAGTAAATTGTGAATATATCTACTAATCTCTCCTCCTTCCACCACGAAGAGAACATGGCGGCAAACCTCCACGCGGTGGCAATGAAGAAGATGTTGCCTGTGGAAGTTGTGGCATTGAAACTGATGAAGACGAACTCCCTGCTGTTGGTGTTGAACCATGGAACCTAGGAACCAAGGGATTAGATGGGGGTGGCATCTCAACACGATCATCATCATCCTGGAATCGCATAAAAAATTCATACAAAAAAAACACTAGTTAACAAAAAAAATTAAAAACATGAATTAGGGAAATTCTCTATAAGGAAAATTCATACCACAATGGACATACCTAGATAAGGGCATCCTCTAATTGCTCTAATCGCAACACTCCATCCTCCAAATTGGGCTCCTCTGGATGCTTGTCCCAAATCTTAAGGTCTTTATTAGTCTTTGCATCTTCACAGTAATGGGACAAGAATCGCAAGTTGTAATGAACGTAAACCAAGCTCTCTGCCCGGTCTAAACTCAACATGTTCCTTTTAACACTGTGGATGAAAGAATAAGAGCTCCAACACCTCTTTGCAGAAGAAGTGTTTACCACTTGTGATAGCACCCGCAATGCCAAAGTCTGTAGAAGTGGAGTAGGCCCTCCATGCATGTTCCACCACTCAAGAGAAGAAAAAGTCTCTCGATCTCTAATTGCATGCATGCTGCCAAATGGACCAGTGTTAAGCGTATAGTTGCTCAACTGTCTCCGTACCATGGCAGCCTCCTCCTCATTAGGGACTAATTTACTTAATGCAATCATATATTTTTTGTGAACCTCTTGATCTTGGTGTGGTTTTCTCCTGGTTCCCCCCAGGTGCTGGTGTTGAAAGCCATGATGGATGATAGTATTTAGGTGTCAAGACATATGCTAATGCATGCAATGGAACATTTAGCATTTCCCATCAGTTTTCCACCTTTGCACGAATATAATTGTACAAGGTGATATCTCTAGGCTCAACAATGTCTTTAATCTGCTCCAACATGCTATCCATTTGCTCATACACCTCCCCTAAGTAACCGGATTCGTTATAAAGGGGTCACGTGTCCGAATCCTGCGAGTCGGACACGATTCGTTGGGGATTCGAATCCCAGAAGGGGACACGTCGTGTCTTAACAGGATTCGTACGAATCCTGTTAGGACACAACGTGTCCGTCGTGTCTTAACAGGATTCGTACGAATCCTGTTAGGACACAACGTGTCCTGATTCTGGGATTTGAATCCTCTCAATTGAAACCCGCGCGCATAAAAAAGGATGTCTTTCCTGATGATATGGGTTTGGACAACATTGTTGAGTTGGCATTGGCCAATATGGATCTCAATGATCCAGTGCTAGAGCCTGTTAGATTTGATGATGGTGATATTTTAGAGGGGTCATCCTCCACACTAGCAGATGCAGAGGCGACTATGGATACAGGGGAGGAGGAGGATGCAGAGGAGAGCAGTGGTGACCATGATGATGAGGACATTGATGCTAATTTTGATGATGACTCTGAGGATTGATGACTCATGAGTCATGGGCTACCTATTGCCTTGAGGCTTGTATACCTGTAGTTGTTTTATATTTTCTATTTCTATTTGCCATTGGCATTGCATCAACGCTACCAATGTAACACATTTTGATTTGACGACTTAATGAGAAAACTACAACTGTCAGTGTCTTTATCTTACTATCTTGTAGTTGTAAATTGTCTTTCATTTATGAATCATGATTTATTTGACCACTGATATGTATTTGAATTTTGTATGTACTATGCATGCTATAGATGAAGATCTATGTTTGAAATCAATGAATTTGTATCATTAATTAGAATTTGTGTAAGAAATATCTAATTGTTAATATATATATATATATATATATATATAACGAATCCTACGTGTCTTGTTCCGGGGGGTCAGCGTGTTTGAATCCGACACTCGAATCCCCGTATCCTACGAATCTCGAATCCCCGTGTCAGGTGACTTAGCACCTCCCTTATCATTGGTCGATCTGAATCTCCAAACTTGATCATGTAATAAATTGGTTTGGTGAATTGCAAAACATATTTGACTTGTGACCAAAAGTACATGTCAAGAATAGTGTCCTTGGCTGCATTAGCACCATCTCTATTAGTGTTAATTTCATCTCATGTTTCAGCACACAACATATTAGTTAAAGCTTGTCTGACCTTCACTAGCCGCCTAGAGGTGAGGTAATAACTGGCAAATCTTGTCTTTGCAAGTTTAAGCAACTGCGACTTGGAGTAAGTGCCATAGAAGTAGTTTACCCTTGTATACCCTATGATGAATTTAATAAGTTGCTTCCCTCTCCTGTAAAGCTCGTTAATCCACCCACATTCTTTATGCTTCACAATATCATGCATCAAAAGGTTCAATGTGTGACTAGGCACCCAGACCAAAAGATGTGTGGATGAGTACGCTCAATAATTTTTCTCGCTGCCTTACAATTTGTTGCATTATCTGTGATCACTTGAACCACATTATTTGGACCAACATCTTTGATTGATTGCAATCGGAGATTTGCAATGTTTTGGGAAGATGCACTGATGGAGGAGGAGTCATGACATGTAATGAATACTACACCACTAGCAGAAACACCAAGAACATTTATCAAATGTTGGTTTCTAATATTTGTCCACCCATCTGATACAATGGATACCCCACAATCTACCCACTCATTTGTAAAATGTGTCAAAGCTGTTTGAACCTTTGCTTTTTCTCTTTCTAATAACACTGTTCTAGCTTTCTCATAGTTGGGGGACTTGTATCCTTTTGGGGCTTCATTGATGGCCTTTACCATTTCATGCCAATAGGGAGAGCGAAGCACATTGAATGGTACACCGCAAACACAAAGAAATCGGACTATCTTTCCATCCACATCATCCCTCCCAGCAACATTAAGGAAATCCCTTATTGTTCTTTTACTTCCAGAGTTTTCAGAAGTACCATGAGGAGATGAGCTACCAAATCTAGAGGTTGCACTTGATTCAGAATGAGTTTTTTGTTTCTTGCTTTTTTGTTGTGTAGCGTCCTCTATTTGGATGTATTTTATTTTTTGTTCAGATGAAATGTTTGGGCAAATTTGTATCCCCACAACACCCTTTTTATCATCACTGTCCATTACCACACAAAGGTGCCTCCTCACATGGGTATATGAACCACTAAAGGTTTTCCTCCATGACAACCATGAGGGCACAAAAATTTGTAGCTTCCACCACCCTTTCCCCTTCAAGTTTGGTCACATAGTTCCACAAGGGTGTTAATGCAGCTTTCCCCTCTAGTGTTTCAGTTTCCCCTTCAGGTTCAACTTCATCCCCTTCCTCTTCAAACCCTTCCTCCTCATCATACGTTGGGTCACTCATATTGGGACCACTATCCTCTTGTGCTTCTTCCCTTCTATTCCTCCTTCCCCTTGTCATCATTAAAACCAAAAGTGGAATGATACATAGAAGCCAAAAGAACACCATCTTGGAATATGGATATAGGTGGTGGACAACCTGCAAGTAAATGAGCAAGTAGAAACAATGGGAAAGAGTAGGAGAGGGAGGAGAAAAATACAAAAAAATGTCAAAAAAATGAGTTTGGGGTTTGCACTTACCTTTTTAGCTCTTGTAGATGAAGTCCTCCAAGCTCCTACTCCAAGCTCCTCCTCCTTCTCCTAGCTCCTCCTCCTTCACTCCTCCAAACTCTCCTCTCTTCTCTTCTCCAACTCTCATAAACTCAAAGTGAGAAAATGAGAGATGAATGGAGTCTTAAATCCCTTCATATCTCACCCTAACCCAAGGTGGACCCACCCCCAACAAGTCAAAATACAAAATAATATATATTTTTTTTAAAAAACAACGTTTTTTTGGTCGTGCGACAGAAATGGAGGAAGCATATATGGAATCGTACGCGATCCGTACGCTTTGTCCTCTGAAGCGCGACACTTCGTATCGCCGAAGTGCTGTACAAAACACGCTTCGGAAAAATTGAAACGCGTTTCAGGCACATGCTTCCAGAATTTCCAGGAAGTTTGTTTATCAGTGTGAAACACGTTTCAGTTTTTCCGAAGCGCGTTTCGGACGACACTTCCCCCACGCATCCGTACGGATCACGTTTCGGGGTTTAGATCCAGGGGGGGGGGATGTTTCTTGCAACACTTGGTGGGACACAATTTTTTCCAGCAGCAGTTGCTGGGAGAGGTTAGCGTCAGAAATTGGCACAATATGGATACTCGAAATGTCTCAGATTTATCTACCAGATTAGATGAAGAATTCACATGCCTAGCAAATTTAGCATCAGTAGATGTTTGGTACATTGATAGCGGGGCTTCAGCTCATATAACTGGAGTATGAGAACATTTCTAGAGGTATCAAGAAGAACAAATGGAATTCCAAATTACTATGGGAAACATAACGAAATGTACTCTAGTAGGGAGAGGCACCATAGCATTTCAGACGGAAGCAAGGAACAACATCCGAGCCACCAATGTTTTGCATGTGCCGAGATTAGGAATGAACTTGATTTTAGTGTCCCAGTTTCAGGACAAGGGATATGATGTATACTTCATGGGAAAGAAAATATACGTCAAGCATCCAAGTTGGAAGAAGAAAAGACAAATTGGGATTCGAAGCAACAAGTTGTATAGATTGCAACTGGAATCACCAATGACACTGATAGGCAACAACTATAATGGTGGGAAGGAGCGAAATGAATTATGGCACAGGGGAATGGGACATTTACACCATGGAGCACTGAGGATGCTCAAAGAGACTGTTACAAGAGTACCAATCTGTAATAGCGAACATGATGACTTATGTAGAGGATGTGTGCTAGGGAAGTACACTAAAGCAGTTTTTTCTAAAAATAACAATAGAGCAAAATGTGTATTAGGATTAATACACTCAGGTATCTGTGGTTCTATGTCGACAAGAGCTCTTAGTGGTGGCGAATACTTCGTCACCTTTATCGATGATCACTCCAGAAAAACCTGGATCTATTTCTTAAAGACCAAGGATGAGGTCTTTGATTGTTTCTGAGAGTTTAAAGCTCTTGTTGAAAATATGACAGGGAAAAAGATAAAGGTATTGCGTTCAGATAATGGTGGAGAATATACAGACAAAGACTTCATAGATTTCTGCACAAAGGAAGGTATCAAAAGGGAGTGGACAACTCCATATAATCTGGATTAGAATGGAGTAGCAGAACGGAAAAACAGAACTATTGTTGGGGCAACCAAAGCTATGTTGTATGATTAGGACCTACCTAGGTGTCTATGGGTAGAAGCTTGCAACACAACAGTGTATCAATGTTGCAGTAATCGCTATCAGGATATTATCGACAAGGGGAAAAAATTGGTAAATACAAAAATATTCATTTTTTTTTCAATTTTTTTAATATCTAAAGCATCTATAACATAAAATAAATACATTGACACATAAATATGATAAAAGAACTAATATATAAGATGTGTAATATCATTTCTAGTGCTACATCACACATAACAGTGAATCATGTCCTGAATAGTAACTTCTGACACCCGAGTCCCAACTCAGCCTCAAAATATCAACAAAAAATATAATAATGTATCTCATATCATGAGTCATAATGTCATATACAATGAAATGAACCAAATAACTAAAGTCTAATACTACTGATTTCCTCTGCCCCTCTAGATGTAGATGCTGGTGGAGTTGGCAGTGGACTCTACTGTGCTCTAGAAGCTGAAGAACTAGGAGCTATAAGAGGTAGACCACGTCCTCTACTGGTGACAGGGGGTAGCTTGGGTAGGTTGTGTCACCTCTTCCTCTTGTTGCTCCTCCTCCTCATCAAAAAATCAAGAAAAAAAGTTTGTTTGTTTGTTTGTTTGTTTTTTTTTTCTTCCCAAGATTTTTTCCTAAAAAATCGCGATTTTTTTCAAGTTATTGTTTTTTTTTTTGCAATTTTTTTATGAAAAAAAATTAGTGTAAAAATCTGGCGATAATATCGTCAAACTCAAAAAACGTGATTTTCCAATTTTATCGCGATTTTCACAACACTACAATGTATATCCAGAATAGGACTACTCATAGAGCATTGGGGAAGAAAACGCCTGAAGGAGTTTTCACAGGGAAAAAGCCAGAAGTCAATCATCTCAGGATATTCAAAAGCGTGGATTATTGTCACATTCCAGACGAGAAGTGGACTAAAGTGGATCAGACTGCAGAAAGGGGGTATCTCGTAGGATGCAATGAGACCTTAAAGGCATACATAATCTACATTCCTAGCAGTAGGGAGATTATAGTGAGACGAGATGCAAAGTTCATGGAGGATAGAGCTTTAAGGAAATCTCGTGAGATACCTGCAGAAGATCAGTCTGGAGATGTTCCATTAGTCCAAGAGCAACAAGGAGGACAGGTAGGAGGACAGACACCTGGATCGAGTATATTGACCAGTACCATTATCTCCTAAGAAGGAGGAAATGCAGATAGTTCTCAACAAATGGAACAACAAGACTAGGAGGAGGAGTTGGTTGAGCCTCCCACCACCAGTGGTATAACCAACAGAGAAGTACAACTGATGCTGAGGGACGCAGAGGCGTTTGTTGGAGCTCCTAGAACCGAGAAAAGGTAGTGTAGACAACCTAACAGATACCAGGCATTGGTAGCTAAGGTTGAAGAACCCTCTAGCATTCAGGATGCTGTTTAACACCAAGTATGGGTGGATGCCATGGTGGAAGAATACAACTCCATCATGATGAATGATGTCTGGGAAGTAGTACCTAGACCAGAAGATAGATTAGTTGTAGGATCATGATGGATCTACAAGATCAATTACGCTGCAAATGGAAGTATAGAGAAGTACAAGGCAAGGTTCGTGGCAAAGGGTATGAGAGAAAGAAGGAATAGACTATGAAGAGACCTTCGCCCCAGTTGCTCGATACACCTCTATCAAATTTGTTGTATCCCTAGCAGCTGAAATGGGATGGGAGATTCACCAGATGGATGTCAAGACAACATTCTTGAATGGGGTGATAGAAGAGGAGGTGTATATAGAATAGCCGGAAGGCTTTGAAACTCATGAGAAGAGAACTCATGTTTGCAGATTAAAGAAAGCCTTGTACAGGCTCAAGCAGGCACCCAGAGCATGGTATGGTCAGATTGATAGTTACTTACAGTAGTTGGGATTTGTCAAGAGTGATGTTGATTCCAATCTCTACTATTTGATTGTAGAGAATGAACCACTTATTTTGGTATTATATGTAGATGACTTGTTCCTAAATAGGTCATCCAGGCTCATCTAGGATTGCAAGAAGAATCTTGAAGCTGAATTCGACATGAAGGACATGGGGTGGATGCATTATTTTCTGGGGTTGGAAGTTTGGCAGAAGAATGGGGAGATCTTCCTTGGACAAGGAAGATATGCTACAGAAATTCTGAAGAGATTCATAATGCAGTATTGTCGACCCTTGTACAGGCAACTCATTGGGTGGCTCATGTATTTGGTCAACATTAGGCCAGACGCTTTCTTTGCTGTCAACACTCTTAGTCAATTCATGTTGGAACCAAAAAGGGTGCATTAGGCAGCAACTAGACACATTCTTAGGTATGTATGTGGAACAGTCGAATATGGGTTGAAATACTCCCAAGGGGAGGATGTTAGTTTGAATGGGTTCACAAATGCATATTGGGTAGGTAATTCAGTAGACCGAAAAAGTACCTCGGATTATTGCTTCAGTGTTGGATCAGGGATGATATCTTGGTGCAGCAAGAAGCAGAAATCGGTAGGTTTGAGCTCAGCAAAAGCAGAATATATGGCAGCTAACACAGCGACGTGCGAAGCTATATGACATAGAAAATTGCTTGTGAGCTTGTTAAGAAAAAGGATGGAAGCGACCAAGGTTTTATTAGAATAATTCTAATTTAGTTTAATGCTCATTCTTCTAGCTATTGCTATTTTTATCGCTTTAGCAGTTTCTTATATGAAACTGAATCTTACATAGAAACTTGATGTTTCTGTCTTTGTAAATATCTCTGTATTATTATTGAGTATTGTTGCTCAATCAATTCATTCAATTCATTTGGAAATCCATATGCGTGTTTCGCACTGTTTTATGGTATCAGAGCAGGTTTTTGAGTTATTTCTGTTATTCCTTTCTAAGGTCGAGTCCTCTGTAAGCCAGGCAGCCTTCACTGAGTCTCAGCTTCGGCTTTGCTCACTGTGATAAACGCTTACAGTCGTCCATCTCGATACAGAAGTGGATCGTTCAAAATAACTCTTTAGCTATTGCTCTCTGTCTTAGATTCGTTCTTTGTTGATTCAATTTTTTTAAAAATTCGTGGTGGTTCCAGCGAATTTTTTTTGGGAGATTCGGAAGCTCTCGGGTAAGCGGATACACATACAGCTCAGCGGTCAAACAATTTTTTTTACGCTCACGGATATATCACCTGTGCGTATATATTATGTGCGTATAATTGGTCAGCGTAAAGTTTATGGTAAAGTTATTGTAGATTTTTTACTGCTGGGTTCATACACGGTCACCACGCACACAAATCGTATGGTAGCATACACAATCAAAATCTTTTTTGGTTTCATACACAGTCAGCGTATGGTTTGTTTGGGTTCATACACAGTCAGCGTATACAAATTTTGATGCACGCAAATCGTGCCTCCGTTGAACAGCCGGATCCGTGGTAAATTTCGACGCACGCAAATCCTTTTGTGGCCTCTGTGGCACGCCCGGGACCCGAACCCTCAATCGCCTCAGTCAAATCCTGCGTGTGCTTGGTCCACCGTCCAGGTAATCTGTGGTAAATTTCGACGCACGCAAATCCTTTCGTGGCCTCTATGGCACGCCCGGGACCCAAACCCTCAATCGCCTCAGTCAAATCCTGCGTGTGCTCGGTCCACCGTCCAGGTAAACGTGCCAGTCAGCGTGCTCAGATAAACGTGCCAGCCAGCGTAAAAAAATCCACCGTGGATATTTTCTCTCTCCTCGTGACTATAGACAGTAGAACATTGCTTTATATATATATTTATATATATCAGTTTCTTCAGCGTGCTACAGGAGACCACGAAAATCTTCATATTTTTTTGGTTGGTTGAACTGATACATTTTACTCAGTCATCTTTCTGGGTTGATTCATATGCTCATTGGTAATCTGAATCACTATATTTGAGGCTGATTCATTCAAGAGAATTAAAGGGCTGTTGGTTGTAGAAGAGCTTGCATTTCTGGAGCAGTAAAAAGGGGGCCATTGCTCGACATATGTACGCCTGAACTATTTACTAGTCTAAATAGAACTGGTCTAAGTATTTCTTCCTCAAAGAAGCAATTTCGGGTAATATATTAGTCTCTATCAGCTTCTGCTCAAATCAGTCCAATCTCACTATTTGGGAAATAGACAGATGGCTTCACTAACCAATCTGATGCTGGAAGGTAGTCAACGCTTCAATGGCACAAACTACAACATCTGGAAACAGAGAATGTTAACCATTTTTGAATATAGGCGTTGTTGTCGCGCAGATTGGCACGACAACGCTCAGACCGGGGGTTGTCACTCTGATCCCCGATCCCTTTGTTTAAGCCCGTCTCCCGCGGCTAAGGGGGGTAGACCCTGAGAGATGATGAAGACCAACTGTCGACCAGTTGGTTGGGAGACACGAGACACGATTAAGATAAGCACTAAAATGATTTGATTAGTTAGCAGACCAGTGCCTTGAGAGATCATTATTTAGATGATTACTTGTTAAATAATATAGAAACGTGAAACGTGAACAGCAATCATTTGTCATCAGCTAGATCACAGTGCTCTTAGAATGACCTAAATGATATCCAGCAACTGAAGATTTAAAAAAAAAATGAATGCATCAAACCACCACGAGTTATAAACCATTAACTAGATATCATATTCGTATCTCAACTTGAAACTTCAGATCTCAGCGTGAAAGATATAGCATGAAAACAACTGAATTTGGCAACAAAAATAATTTTTCCACAAAAATTTTTATACCCTTTCAGACAAAGATTAAACTTAAAACAAAAATTTAAAATTTAATCTAAAACCCTGAAGGAAATTTTTTTTATTTTATTTTATATTTTTTCATGATGAAGGCAAATGCTTTCAAACGAAAGAAGAAAATTTGTGATAACTTTTTCAAGATAGAAAACAAGCAAAGGGCTCAGGAAACCCCCTCTTAAATAAATCTTTTTGATGTCTTGTGAGATTGCTGGCTTGAACAACTTGTGGGACCCTTGATATCCTTGGAGGTGACTATTCCCGCCGAAGAAGTCCTCACCCTCCAATAGCGCTGGCAACCTATCCCTTGAAAACAAAGAAAACACTTGCAAACGAATTGTTAGTGCAAAAGAGACTTGGCATATAGAGACCAAGTTGAGCTTGTCATTCAACCGAGAATGGACAAGCTCTAACAAGTGTACAAAATATACCAAGCCCAGAGGAGATTTGAGATAGCTGCAAATCTCTCCTCTCTAGACAATAGTGCCTTCAGGCAAATGCATAAAGAAAAACAACTAGATAGCAAATGAAAATCAAATGAATATCAAACGACACAGGTATACCTCATGTACCAAAGCATGCACCACAAGAGAAGCTAGTAACCCCAAAGACTTTTATTTATTTATGTGAAAGCTGAGTACAAAATCCGGCAGAGTCTCTGCCAGCCCAATAGCTCGTTCTATCCCTGATACAATAAGAGCCCAAGGCTCATATAAATAGGAAAATGGGAGACAATCCCAATGAAAAAAAAAAAGACCATGACAAGTGGCAATGGTGAAGATCTCAATGCTTCAAGTCAAGTTCCAAGTGGCTGATATGACTGTCCATGATCCTGGAGATAACTGCTTGAAGGCTGCCAACACAGCTGTGTATACTGCCACATAAACTGCTGTTAATACCACGTTAACTGCTGGAGATAACTACGTTGAACTGCTGTATAAACTGCTGTCCACGTATACATGCTGTCCAACTCACTATAGACTGCTGTTGTCTTGCGTTTAACTTGCTGTACGGCTTTCTTTTGGCTGGCTGTGTTACGTATTTTAATTGCTGATTCACTGTTTTATGGACTGCCTTCCGTAAACTACGTGGAGCTTTGATTTGGCCAGCGTAAATGCTGGGTTGACCGTTTAAAATGCTGTCCACGTGTTTGCAAACTTGCGTATATACCTTGACTGGCTGTTGTTAGACTGCTGAACATGCTGACTTTGCTGATCTTCAACGTTAAACACTGTTGCTGCCCACGTGGAAGCTGCCAGCTGACCTGCGTGGAACTTTGATGTGCCAGCGTATGAGATTTCTGCGTATTTACCTTTGTTGACTTATGCCTACGGACTTTTAATGAGCATGTGCATTTTATGCGTAGATCATATGTGGTGAGGTGGGCTGAGGTGGGTCCCACATGCCACTCATTTACTTTATACTTTCAACCTTGATTTAAATCAAAACAAAAATAACCTTTAGCACTTCAACGCTGACTTGCTTTGACTTTGACTTTTTTTTTGACTTTGAGTTGACCTGAGTTGAAACTTTATGTGGTGGGCCCCACATTGCTTGCCACATCACCCTTGATTCTCTGCTTAATCTCCATGTCAAAATTTGACTTATTTTGACTTTGGAAAAATTTATAAATTTTTCCAATTATTCATTTTTTGAATTTTTTCTTCATTTTTGCCACTGTCACTTGAAAAATCGTCTTTTGAGGGACTCTGAGTCATTTTTTGACCCCCAAAGTAGGCTCTAGGAGAATGCTGGGCCTCTGAGGATGAATTTCGACTGGTCATACGCCCTGGACATCTCCTAAGGCCACTTATTTATGCCTTTACATAAAAAATAATTAAAATATCCCATTTTGCGGGAAATTTTTAACTATTAAAAAATCCTACTTAGACCTAGCCAAATTCCACGAAACTTTATGTGTGATCTAGTATGGTAATATACATTGACCCTAGACACTAAGATGTGTCAGGGGCTCAATCTTCAAACCGTCACCTCGGCTTTGGGGTGTGCACGAGTGAAAAAATCTAGAGGATTATCCCCCTCTGAAAAAGAAGGGAAACGAAAGGGATAATTCACCGGATAAAAAAAAACACTCCAAGGTGTACTCGTTTGCTGATCGAGTCCCACATCCTAGGCCTGTTACAAATTCAAAAAACATCATACTAGCATCACTTATTACAATTCCCCGTAGGGTATGGAATCTGGGTACAAAGAAGAAATATGATGAGAAGATAGAGAGAGAGTTAAAAAACTCTATTGACTGATGACATCTGATGGTACTAGTGTCCTCTGGATCATCCTTGGGCATGGAGTCGTCACATAATCGTCAGGTGCTACTCCAGCAGTCAACACAACGCATTCAAGACGTGAACGTAATGGCACATTGTGCAGCAAACAACGTTCAAAAACTCGCGTGATTATATTGTGTGCCGTGGCTCTGATACCACTGAAGCATCAAAACTGATAGCTTGTTGACTTAATATAAAAAAACACAAGAGGTATTTGTGATAATAATTTATTATATATAAAAATGTACAAGTGACGGATGTTACAATGAGGACCCGCATATATATACCTAAGAAGGTGTCCTTTCGTGATTGGGCATGTCTTTTAGACATGCCTTTTCACTTAACTTACTGACTATTTAACATAATCCATATTTGATTATTTAATATTTACATTTATTTTATTTATTTCATAACATACTGATTGGAGGAAGTTGGAGATGGAGTTCATGGGGCTAGATGGGAAGCTAGTTTTTATTGAGGGGTATGCATTCGTACCCATCGCAGACAGTGTCAGCACATCAGATGGAGGTTGACCTATGACATGGGGATATAGAGTGGGCAGTGGAGCTCAGGATCTCGGAGGTAGGGACTCAACCACAACTACCACATCCAGACATTTAGGTGATGTTAGACTGGTACCCAACAGTCTTTGAAGACATTCCTCTTGGACAACCACCAAACAAGGGATTTGAGCATACAATTGAGCTGGAGGAGCGGGTAAATGCGATCACCACCACACCTTGCAGACATCCCAAGGCTTATCGGGATGAGATTGAGAGGACCCTATAGGAGTTGTTGGCCTTGGAGCACATTAGACCTAGTTCTAGTCCCTTTGCTTCTTCCATGGTGCTGGTGAAGAAGAAGGATGGGACCCTCTGCATGTGCATTGATTACAAGATCTTGAATAAGAAGATGTTGTAGAACTGATACGCAATTCCATGATAGATGAGTTGATGGATGAGCTTAGAGAAGCTAAATACTTTTCTAAGATAGATTTGCACTTGGGATACCATCAGAATCGGGTGCATGAGCAGGTAATCTCGAAGGCAGCTTTTTGGTGTCACTATGGGCACTTTGAATTCTTGGTGATGCCCTTCGGGCTAAACAATGCCCCAACTACTTTCCAGTCTTGCATGAATCATGTGTTCCGTAAGCAACTTTGTAGATTTGTGCTGGTATTCTTTGACGACATCCTGATTTACAACAAGACTTGAGAGAAGCACTTGAGGCACTTGGAGTAGGTGCTACGTATTCTTGAGGAAAAACAGTTGTACGCCAAGGTGTCCAAATGCCAGTTTGAATTGACAGAGATGTTGTAGCTTGGCCATGTGATCATTGAGGATGGGGTGCGTGTACACCAGGAGAAGATCAAGTCCATCCTGGATTGGCTTACGCCAAGGAATGTGACAAAGCTACAGGGGTTTCTTGGCATTTGCACCTATTACAGGAAGTTCGTGAGGGGATTCTCATAGTTGGTAGCACCCTTCATAGATCTGACCACGAAGAGGGGCTTTTGAGTGGTCTGATGTGGTGCAAGAGGCCTTTGAGCGCCTCAAGGGTTATGAGCAGTTGTCTGGTGTTAGCTTTGCTAGATTTTACACATACTTTTTCTTGGAATGTGATGCGCCTGAGGAGGGCGTTGGAGTTGTTTTGATGCAGGGAGGCCACCCTATAGATTTTGAGAGTCGAAAGCTCCTTCCTCATGAGAAGTTGTATGCTATATATGACAAGGAGATGCTAGCCATTATTCACACATTGGTCAAGTTCATACAGTATTTGGTGGGCAACAAATTCAGAGTGAAGACTGAGCATAACAGTCTTCGATTCTTTTTGGAGCAAAGGGAGCTCAATGAGAGGCAACAGAAGTGGGTTAGCAAGATCCAAGCCTATGACTTCGATAGAGAGTATGTCAAGGGAAAGCCGAACGTGGTAGTTGATGCTCTATCTAGGAGGCCTGCGACATTTTCCCTCATGATTATTTGCCAAGATTGGAGAGTGTAGATACTAGTAGAGTACTCCAAGGAAAAGCAGGCTTGTGATATCTTGGATAGCACTTTTGATGATGATAGGTATAGAGTGATGGATGAGGTAATCTATTACAAGGGGAGGATATACTTGGTGTTAGGTCCGCATTTGAGAGAGATCATATAGGCAACACATGACTTTCCTTTAGCAGGGCATTCGGGGTTCCTCAAGACATATCGTGTTATTCGAGGGCACTTTACTTGGAGGGGTCTCAAGGGAGATGTTTTGAGACGTGCAGGAGTGTGATGTTTGTTAGAGGAACAAGGGGTAGTTGACACATCCAGCAAGTCTACTCCAGCCTCTCCCTATTCCTGAGGGGAAGTGGGAGAGCGTATCCATGGACTTCATCATAGGGCTACCTGTGGTCTAGGGACGCGATTGTATATATGTACTGGTGGATAGGTTGACAAAATTCACCCACTTTTTCGCCATCCCAACCAATATTAAATTTCCAAGGTGGTAGAGCTCTTCTAAAGAGAGATCTTCGGGTTCCATGGTCTCCCGAAGACCATTGTTAGCGATCGGGACAACTGGTTTATGAGGGCATTTTGTCAGGAGCTTTTTCAGTTGGTGGGTACCGAGCTCACACTTAACATGAGCTATCATCCCTAGACCGATGGGCAAAACGATATCGTGGACAAATGGTTAGAAGGGTACTTGATGAACTATGTGACAGGGCAACAACATGCATGGGTCAAGTGGCTACACCTTGGGAAGTACTACTACAACACCACCTATCATATGTCTATTGGTATGTCTCCCTTCCATGCTTTTTATGGTTACGATGCTTTGAATTTTGCTGACATGATTGTTGGAGACAGCAAGGCCCCAAGGGCCAAAGATTGGATTCAAGAGAGCCAAGAGATCCTTAGAGCTCTCAAGGATAGCCTACAGATTATTCAAAATCAACAGAAGATGTACGCTGACAGGCACAGGATTGAGAGACATTTTGAAGTTGGGGACCTTGTTTTCCTAAGATTCCAACCCTACATGCAATCCACTTTGAAGCAAAAGGGAGTTGAGAAGCTCAAGCCATTCTTTTATGGGCCCTACATGGTGGCTAGGCGAGCTGGAGAGGTAGCATATGAGCTGGAACTCCCACCAGGGAGTAAAGTGCACAACATGTTTCATGTTTCTTGCTTGAAAAATGCCTTGGGGCAATAGGTGGCCACTGTCGTGGAGTTACCACCCTTAGATGATGAGGGGAATTTGGTTTTGGTATCAGAGGCCATTTTGGAGGTCAGGAAAAGGAAGCTCGAGAATAGGACTGTGAAAATTTTATCTATTGCAACCACTGGAGATTATTTTGCTAACTCATAAATTAATTTTGCAGTTTATTTACAATGACAATAAATAAAATCACAGCTACAATTTTCACCATAAAAATACTACGAAAAATAAAATACTAGAAACTGAGAGATTCTAGCACACACAATAAAATTGACACAGTGATTTTTGGACAATTGTCCCTGGAAAAACCCAACTTGGGAAAACCGATGTAGCAGATGAGTGTTTTATTATTAATGTTTCAACAGCAATTATGATTACAATAATTTAGATGCCCAACTAGCAATCTAATCTGAAGAAAACACTAAAAAAAATATTGTGAGAATTTTCTCTCACCCCACAGCTATTTTCTACCTCCAAGTTAGCTTCCCCAACCTCTGCGCTGAGATACCTGCATCAGCCTCTATGCAGTCCCTACATTGGCCCTTAATAGATTTCAGCCTTCCTTCCTTCGACTCTTTCGGGAACTAAAAACTTTCTCCCAGAATGTTGTTGCTCTCCTCTTCCACCTGCTACTCACCGTCTGGCTCTATCCTCTTTGCTGAGCTGCTGCTACTGAGAAAATCAAGTTTCCTGGGCAATTGAGTATTTACACTATATGATATTCATCACCACATTGACTTTCTTTTATAATCCATTGTTGGAGCACCAACGACCAAGATTAAAACTTAATCAATGGTTAGGATCATTTTTGGGCTGTGTTAGTGTCGGTCTTAAGCCCTCCATCAGTGATCAATTGCTCTTTGCATATGCATGGTTAGGTGTCTCATCAGTGTCAATTTTGCATCCCGCTAGGCATGCCATAACACTGAATGGAGGAGCTAGTTTTTTTTCCCTTCTTGGCTTTGCTGGATGAGGTCATACTACAATGTAATTGAGTCATACTTGTCGTTATTTTGTCTTGAGATCCCATGGTCTTAGGTCTAGGGTTTTGAGTCAAAATTATGTCAAGGTCACGAGTCAAGGTCAGTGAGTGCCCAGCAAGCCAGAGGGAGGTATGTACATGTGTTTCATTGTTACTTTCATCAGCTACAGATCAATTTATGCCTTGGATTTAAAAACCCTGTTTTTAAGTCCAAGGATCATGACAAATTTGTAAAAAAATAAAGAAATTCTTAGAAGGTTGCAAAAGTGCCGGCAACAACCCTGGTTCCTTCTCTACAGTCCATCAGATGGTCAACCTGCAAAAAGAACAAAGTCAATCGCATTAAAAGAGCTCATTTCAGGACTAAATGACTCTAAAACAGTGTTAAAAAGGAATGTCAAAATATAAACATTATAAAGTGGGTTTTTGAGTTAAATTTTATTTATGAAAGCATTATAAAGGTAAATTTCCTCTTTAAAAATTCTCATTGTGCATTTGGGAGCAAGAATTTACAAGTCTAAAGACAAAGAAGAGGATTTCGGGCAGCATTCAGCAATTTTAGTGCGCGCGGACATCTGGGAGAGGTGCGCGGTTACCTGGGCAGTGCGCGGCTCTGAGAGAGCAAAATTTACAAAGAAATTTACACGTGCGCGGTTACCTGGGCAGTGCGCGGACATCTGGGAGAGGTGCGCGGACATCTGGGCAGCGCACGGTTTTCAGGGCATAAAAATTCATTTAATCAGCAAACCTTCTTCAAGTTCACCTATATTTGCCGAGGTATGTCTCCTCTATGTGTTTTGTGGTGGTGTGATGATTCAAAAGAAGGATTACAATCATAATCTCATGCAAGAAATCCATGGAGGAATGATGGGTGTTTTGCAAGCTTATGCTTTGACAGTTTGTTTGTTTTCAAGGCAGTTTTTCCTTACATCCCTCCTTTCATTCTCCCATTGATATTCACATATGTTTATATGTCATTTTTATTAATCTCATATGCAAATTAAACATATAAACCCTACCTTTAAAATCCTATCAAACCCTAGTTCTGTCTAACCATCCAAATCTTAACTTTTCCCCATGCTACATGATTAAAACCCTAACACTTTGTCACACAGCAAATCATGTATAAAAACACAACAAAATGAAAAAGAAAACATGGTAAAAACAAAAAACAAAAAGAAAGTGATGACAAGGCATGCACACAAGAGTTGTAAAAAACAGTGAAAATGCCATTTTCATAGCCTTAAAAAAAAATATATAAAGAAAAATGTCATCTTGTTGTGTATATGTCAGAGGTTGCAAGCTATGTTAAAGTCATGACAAAAGTCCATTAAATGCACAGCTGCATACCTATAAAAAAGGATCATTCTTGTTGTGATAGGGTTTTTGCGATTAACATGGTATTCTTCATGGGCCTTAAGACTCTTTTTCCCTATATATTCCCCATATGAAAACCTAATTCAAGGTTGGCATTTCCCTTCATGAAAAAACTCCCTTATGCAAATTGAATGTCCATGCCCAATGTCAAAGCTACAGTGTGAAACCCCTAATTCCCATAATGACAAATGCAAAAATGAAACTACCCCTGTTTAAATGAATTGCTGTTACGAAAACTAGTTGGCAGTGATTATTAAACGGGTTTCATTGTCCCCCTAAACCTAATCTTTTCCCTAATTCCCAAGTTACCAATTCCCTCTCCCTTCCTCTTGCAAATTAAATACCCTAACTCCCTGTTTCCCAAAGCATCAAATGGCCAGTCCAAAAGTTATAAAAAAACAGAGTATGCTCCTCAAAAACATGCTAAAGCAAAATGAAATGAGCTGCCTGTTATTTGTATATAAGTGATGCTGCACTATCCTCCTATGCCCTTGATATCCTCCCCTCCATCATGAATATTTTCATCATCCTTTCCCTTGACTGCAAAGTTTCCCTAAATAAAGTATTAATTTGCAAATGTGGAAAGATAGAATGACATATTTAGCATTATGTGATAGTTTCCTTCAAAATTCCCTTCTTATATATATTTTTCCCTTTTCTATATGTAAAATTCCTTCCCCTAACATATCCCTCTTGATGTTTCCCCTTGAAAACAGCATACTTCACAGCATTTTGCAGGCAGAGCAGCGATCATTTGGGCTTGTTTATTCCACCTTGCTCAATAACACCATGTCGACTTCTGAGACTAATGAGCAAGGTGATGACCGATCATCATCCACTGAGATTGAGACACAGCGGAGGCCTCGTAGGGGAGGCAAGAGTGGCCAACACAAGAAGGTAGAGCCCACATCATTGACTGAGTTACAGGCTTGCCCATTTGTAGTATCTTGTTTTCAGCACATGGCTTGTTATCAGTTTTGTGAGAGGCTCTCACACATTCAGCATCACAGAGAGTTGGCTCGGTTATTTGTCCTACATCTCCATGATGGGTAGGTCACCCTTGCAGGGGTGAATTTTGTATTTTCTCCAGAGGCTATCACAGATGCTACTGGGATACCCAATGTGGGTGAGGTGTGGCTGAAGCGCAAGTGGCTGGACTTCGTATATTCTGAGCCGTATGTCAGGCCTACCTGTATGCATAACTTGTCCGGGACCTTTCCCATCAAGTTCCTCCGAGCAGAGTATAT